>BQKN01066326.1:393589-430046 GCA_022839385.1 Asparagus kiusianus | reverse complement strand
CTCTCTCTCTCTCTCTCTCTCTCTCTCTCTCTCTCTCTCTCTCTCTCATTATTTACTAACTTGAGTTGTATTTCTATCTCTTCGCAAGTCAATTGCTCTCCTCAAAATCATGGTCTATCTCATAGCAACAAGATCATTCCATAAAACTTACAGGATCACTGGAGATCTAATTTGTAATTCATTTCAAATTTCAAATTTTTTATATAATTCCTCTTTATCCGTTCATATTTTATTTTATTCCTTATCATTTTTACTCCTTCATATTTTAGTTAATTATATATTTTATTTTGTTAGGGTCTGAAACAATTTCATTCTTACTTATACATGCGAGCATCGGTAAGATTATTCCCACTATCGTTTTCTTCTTTTGCAATTATTTTTAAATGTGTATGTCAGTTGTATAAAATTGAGTGTATATAAATTTGATGGTTATATATACACATACACATATACAAATTGTATAATATGATTATTTTATTAAGATAAAACATATATTGATAAATAATACTATAATATATAAAATAATAATTCATAAAAAATATTTTAAAATAATATTAAACATTTTATAAAATAGAATCTAAAAAAGTTAACTTTATATAACTAAACATTTTAATATTATATGTATGTTTATTTAGGGTGCATAAACCCTTCAAGTCAAATTGACATTGTTGACGACACAAAAGATAGAAGATTTATCTTATTTTTTAAAAAATATTTGATAGAAAAAAGTGTGTATCTCAATGATGCAAATGTCTCTTAGTAATTGTTGGCAATTAAAATTTTCTCTATTGTAGTAGAGAAATAATGTGAGTAGAATAGTGTAGCTATCACTATATTTATAAATTAAAAATATTAAATTTGAGGATTAATGGGTATTGCAAGCATCAAACTTGGGCTTTTTATCTAGACTTACTAACAAAAACCAAGTTTCATCTCAAAAAGTGTTAAAGATTTATTAAAAGAATAACTACATAAATATCATATTTATTAATATTGGCTATAAAGTGTTGATTTCCATTTGATAGAAAAAATATTGCTAATTATTTTACAAGTATGTTCACGCGTAAAGCACGTGCACTACACTAGTCTATTCAAATATATTTGTTTCATCTTTTGTATTCGTTCTTAGGGTAAGGATCAACTGCTTCTCCTTTCTCTTCTTGACTTCTCAATTACGCCTTACTTTTTTATTCTTTGATTTTCCTCTGTTCGCACCTGGACATGAAATATGACATCATATATTCTCTAGATTATCATTCCGATCGAAATTTTTTTCACTGTGGGATCAAGTTCTCTGTAATAGGTCTCCTTTTGTAATTTGCTCATTATATTATAATAGGAAAATATGTTTCCAAACCTTTCTACATTAGTAACCATAACAATGATAGGAAAGTCGGAATCGAACATAGTCCTAGACAGAGTTGATAGGCTTCATAATAGTGAAGCCATCGCTACTGTTTGTGGAATATCCATCTTGAATAACGCTTCTCTATTCCTTGTTAGTAAAATAATGAAGGAGAGAGAATTTCTGAGCCGTGAAACATTTTCCTTAAAGAAATATTTGTCCCGGTTTAAATTTAAAGTTGCTTCAGTTTAATGCAAATTTTCTTCCTAGAGGATTCAATAGAAAATAAAAATTTCAGCGAGCAAATCTAGAATTTTTTACCAACTCTTTGTGAAACAAGTTTGTAGTATTGCAAATCTTTTTTAGAGAAAAGTTTTGAGAAAGAAGTGAAGTGAGGATCTCTGAATTCATAAACTATTTATAGATTTGAAAAGGTGCTTCCAACAGTCATAACTTTTCAAAACACCATTGGAAAAAATAGACACTTTTTTAATAGTCACTTGTCTATTTATTTTTTAATAAATTCAAAATTTTAAAATAATAATAAAAATAATGTAATCAAAAAATATATATGCTAAAAAGTTATAAGCATACACTTTAAAAATAATAATAAATCCATAAACTAATTGCGTCGAAATCACACTACCTGCATGGGGGTTTAGAAGCATATACTTTGATCCATTTATCAAATCTCAATAATCATTAAATGGTTTTAAACCTCTAAAAGATTACTCAAATATCCCATGTGGAACTATCTTATTTTTACAAACAAATACTAACATTCCTCTGCGATCCCTCATCATCTTCCTCCCATTCACTTCCCTCTTCCTCTTTGCATCCAGGGCTCTGATTTCACCCCATGTCCTCAACCCATTGGCTTAGAAGCAGTGCAATCGACCGGCAAGGACCAATAGGGTGACGGCATGTGGCAACCCGGTGAGATTTAAGAACAGTCTTGTGTTTGGTTGGGGTTGGAGTCGGAGAGCAAGAAAGACTGATTGGGTCATGCTTGAGTGCAAGTTGGGAGTTCGATCGATAGTGAATTAGGTATGGTTGAATTAGAGAAATTATTAGATTAGTGAACATATATTAAAGAAGATTAAATGTTCTTCTTTGCTGATATTTTCTTGTTGATTTTTCCAGCTTTGATGGGTATATGTTGGCAAATTCTCTTGCTTATTTTTGTTTGATGAGTGAAAATGTGCCGCAAGGAAGAGAGCTTTGTAGGAAAGAGATGCAAAATCTTTTAAATTTGGTATCGTGGAGTAACCGTAATAAGAAAATACACAAGATTTGCTCTGGATGTAAAAATGACATTTAGGTGTTAATTTGATTGTTTAACTCAGTGCACTCGTTTTCTGTTTTGGAAGAAAAAATGGCATGTTTTTGTTCTTTTTTGATGCGTGGGTTCAAGGTTAAACATCATAGTTTGGCAATTCATATTTTCTTTAGAGGCTAATTTGAACTTCAAAAATAACTTATACATGCCATTCAGCGGAACATAAAGCACACAGTGTCAGTGTTTAATCAAAAGTTCCATTTGAAAAATGATGACTTGTTTGTATCGACTTTCTCAACATGCTGTAATTTTCTAGGGTTTTTTTACATATATAACGCTGAAGTCTTTCATTCTCTGCGTATCTACCCCTAAAGTCTTTCATATTTGCAAAATTGCCCCTCAAATCTTGTTTTTTGCAAAATTGCCCTCTAAAGTCGCATATTGGGTCTTCCTACCCTCCAAATTAACAATGTTAGTTTTTACACAAGGCAATTGCAAAATTTTCAATAATTTTCTAAAATTGTTAAATGGAAGGGGTAGGAAAAAAAAAGAATATGAGAGAATCAGGGGGGTAACTTGCAATTATCATGAGTAATTTTGAAAATATAGAAAATTTGAGGGCTGTATGTAAGAAAACCCCCTTTTTTAATAGAAAACGCCCTTTTTTTTAATAGTTTCAGATGCCCTGTAACGTAAGAAAAATGTTCTTCAGAAAGGTAGAAAATCTCTGAGTTGTTATTGTCTTCATTTAATTTGTTGTTGACAGATCATGCAAAGAAAAATTCCCTAATGACCCAAAATATAGGACCAACAGGGGGACACCTCACCTGTCCCCCTTGTTGGTCTCATATTTTGGGTCCCTGTAGCAATGCTCTCATGCAAATTGCTCCAAGCATGAGGAAAAGAAACAATCGCGCCCTAATTAAGCTCGGAATGGATCCATTAATCCAACTTTGTCATCTACTTGTAGCTAAGCATGATAGGAACTATTGAATTGCTGTTAGGATATGTGAAGCCTAACTATCAGGCATGCCCTATACTTCAGAAGAGAAGAGGAACAAAGTTGGAACAGGAGGAACATGATCGACGACGATAAAGCTCAAGCAAAATGACGAAGAAGAGATTTTACAGCTTTGCGGTCGACCGGCCATGACGCGGCGGTCGACCGCCTATGTGCACAGCTGGGTGCACAGGCCAGGAGCTCATCGCGGTCGACCGCACGTGGCGCTGCGGTCGACCGCTCAAAGTCCAGAGAGCAGGCCAGAGTTCTGTCTTCGTCGCGGTTGACCGAGCATGTCGCTGCGGTCGACCGGCAAAAGTCCAGAGAGCAAGCCCAGACTGCAGACAGCATCGCGGTCGACCGCACATGGCGCTGCGGTCGACCGCCCAAAGTCCAGAGAGCTCGATCAGGAATATGATTCGTCGCGGTCGACCGCACGTGGTGCTGCGGTCGATCGGAGTCGGGTTTTGGCCCAGATTCGAACTTTGACCTGTTTTGTTCTGTTTCCTTTTTTATTTGTTAAACCCTTAAGTCTATAAAAGGGTTGATTAGGGCATGATGTAAAAGTGACGAAAAATAGTGAATTTTTCTCCTGCGGCGGCCGTAGACGTAGTTTCTCACATTGAGAAGCGAACCACGTAAATCTTGTGTATTTGAGATTGTTTAATTTTCTCTCTTCTCTCCTAAATCTCTATTTCCAAATCGCATCAGGGGGATTGTGCATCCCTAACAAGTGGTATCAGAGCGATCAGGTTCGGCGCGAGCGATTTGAGGTCAGAGACAATGGGATCTGAGAAGGAAACATCCAAGATTGAGAAGTTTGATGGAACAAACTTCGGGTTCTGGAAGATACAGATGGAGGACTACCTCTATCAGAAGGATTTATACCTACCATTGGGAGAGAAGCCGGCGGATATGAAAGATGCGGATTGGAAGCTATTGGATCGAAAGGCCCTTGGAGGGATCAGGTTGACCTTGTCTAAATCAGTAGCGTTCAACATCAAGAATCAGAATTCGACGGCGGATCTCATGGCGGCGTTGTCCAATATGTATGAGCAGCCCTCTGCGGTGAATAAGGTACATCTCATTAAAAAGCTGTTTAATTTGAGGATGTCCGAGAGCCAGAAATTCAAGGAACACCTGAACGAGTTTAACGAGATCACGGATCAATTAAACTCGGTAAATATTTAGTTTGACGATGAAATCTAAGCCCTCTTGATACTTGGTCAATTACCCGACAGTTGGAAGGGTACCGTTATCTCGATTAGCGGATCATGTGGCAAATCAAAACTGAAGTTTTCAGAGGTGGTGGACATGATTATGACCGAGGAGATTAGAAGGCAAGAGGAAGGGATTTCTAATTCAGGTTCGGCGTTGAATCTTGAGAGCAGAGGAAGAAACAGAAACAGAAACAGAGGAAATAGCCGCGGAAGACCTAACTCGAGGAACGGAAGGTCAAAGTCCAGGAACCGCAAGGGCAAGAAGGAGATCGATTGCTGGAATTGTGGCAAGTTTGGCCACTATGAAAATCAGTGCCGAGAACCCAAGAAAGACAAGGAGAACAAAACTGAAGCGAACGTGGCCTCAGGGGAATCAGATGATGCCCTAATCTGTTCGTTGGAGAGCAAGACTGAATCGTGGGTGCTGGATTCAGGAGCTTCGTTTCATGCTACCTCAAATAGAGATTTATTTGAGAACTACGTTTCAGGAAACCTAGGTAAAGTCTATCTTGGTGATGATCAGCCCTGTGATATCGTTGGCAAAGGAGTCGTGCAAATCAAGCTCAATGGGTCTACATGGAAGCTGAGCGATGTGAGACATATTCCTAGCTTGAGGAAAAATCTGATTTCCATAGGACAATTAGCGAAAGAGGGATACGTATCTGTTTTCGTCAAAAGTTGTCTTCATTGCCATTTCCATTAATCTTCTTTTGATTACAGAGAATTACAATAAAAAATAAGAAAAATTATAACTCTTGAAGAAAATAACGCAATAGTTGTTTATCGACTATTGCTTTTGTGGGACTTTGCCTGTGTCGGGAACGCTTTGGTTCGTGGACCACCAATTCACAGATCGTGAAGAGGGGGGGGGGCTTATGATTCTTCCTTCGTTATCGAAGTGAGAATTTGAAACGATATCTTATCGAAGTAAGATAGTCGTTCTTCTTGAAAACAAGTCCAAGCTTGAATGTCAAGGGATTGCACAAAGCACTGAAATCTCTGCTCTCTCTGCTCTGGAATGCTCTAACAAATGCTCGATCGTCGTCAGAAGTGACCCTAGGGGGTATTTATAGCCTCAGGGGTCTGTAACTGCAAAAACACAACTAAACAGCAAGTTAGTATGGCGAGACAGTGTTTTACTGTCTCGCTGGTCGAGACAGTGTTTGCTATCTCGCCTAGCGAGACAGTAAATTTACTGTCTCGCCCAGCGAGACAATAAAATGCTGTCGCGCAAAACGAATATTCCTGGTAGTTTTCGCTGCAACTGCCTCCCCACGTTTCAAACTCCGTTATTTTGGCAGTTATTCACGTGATTTTCGCCCACGTTGTTTCCCACGTCCCTTGGCAGTTAATGGACACGTGTAAGGCGGTTTTTGAGGTGGTTATTGACCATTTCAACACTGTCTCACTGGCGAGACAGCAAACACTGTCTCGCTGGCGAGATAGCAAACACTGTCTCGCTGGCGAGACAGTAAACACTGTCTCGCTGGTGAGACAGTTCATATTTGTCAGTTTTGGGTGATTTTCCTAATTTTGAGTGATTTTCTATATTTGGATATCTATTGGCATTTTTTGACGCCTACAGATACCCCCTCCAAAGTATTCCAGACGTATTCTTTTATAGAAGAGTCTGGGATGCTTTGGATAAGATAGGTTTTACTTACGATCCCTTCAATGCTTGGTTGAGTAGATCGTGTAGCAAAGCTTGCAAATGGCTTCAACCCTTGACCTCTTCTGTCTTTAGTCTATTCAGTTCTTTGTAGAATAGCTAATGTTCTCCCGGTGTCGCGTTTATCGCTTGACCGTTGTCGAGATCTTGAATCGAAACGGGTATTTGTTCTTGTAGGCTCAGCTTTTGTCATTGAATTGACACATTCACTGAGAGTTCAACAGGTTATCCTTAAGAATATTCAGATTAATATTCTCCAGGAACTTCCCATTGGGTGTGGGAAACAGTTTAGACTCGTGTACCCATTGGAGTATCTATCCGTATCACATTTGGCTTTTGACTAAGAGAATATTTGTCGTCTCATGCCGCGAGACAGTCCCCCAGTATTTACTGTCTCGCACGGCGAGACAGTATTTGCTGTCTCGCTCGGCAAGACAGTATTTGCTATCTCGCTCGGCGAGATAGTATTTGCTGTCTCGCTCGGTGAGACAGTATTTTACTGTCTCGCTCAGCGAGACAGAGAGTATAAAAATCGGGACTTAGGGTTTTAGGGCTTTTTCACGTCGATTTCTGGGCGATTTTTAGGTGATTTCCATCGATTCTTTGGGCAATCTTCCGGCGATCTTCGACCAGTTTTCGATCCCTTCTTCTTCTCTTTGTTCTCGGTTTGTGTGGCTCTTGGTTCGGTGGAGATTTCAGTCGAGACACCAAAGGTCTGTTCGTCTCCTCTTCTTTCAAACTTTGATTTTATTGAACTGTGAACATGCATGTATTGTTCCGGTTGTATTTGCCCAATTTTTTGTCAATTTTCATGCTCAAAATGCTGACCTTTCTTGTTGGATTTTACTGTAGATCACGTACTCATTATGTCACCACGTAGAGCTCGCACTTCTCGGGGCCGTTCGACTGCCCAGTCTCCTGAGGAGGTTATCCCTGTTGCCGCTCCGCGTGGGGGTACACTTCTTTCATCCTTCCATTAATTTAAATATTGTATTCTGTCCATTTCGTATATATATACCTATGTTTGTATGCAGATCCTCGTTTGTATCCTTTGAGATACCTTCGAGAAGAGTCGGCATCCTCCTTTGAGGGGATCGACGCTTAAAAGTGTTCGTTTTGCTTGGACAAAACACACTTCAGAACATGCAGGGGCGATTTCATATCATCCCACATGTGTTAAAAGGTTTGGATATGCCGTTATAATATCCGTGTATAGCGACGCATATCTCCTTTATACACGTGGGAGATGACAAATCGTCACACCTGTTATGAAATAGCGATTATATCTTATAGAGTAAGATATATCGCTTTTTCTATAATTTTAGGAATATTCTCACACCATTTATGTGTATGTTTTCTTCATTAGTCCAATTTCCTTCCACTGCCATTCCTGCTGATGCGGTTACGGGTCGGAGCAACAGTACCTATTCTCTTTATGAGGAGCTCCTGTTAATAGAATCCGCTCCCCAGTTTAAGTCGGATTATAGTGAAGGGGCTAGAGAACTGATTCAGCGAGGTAGTTGTCGTATTCTGCGACGGATAATCACCGACACTCCTCTGATTTCAGAACGAGATGACAATAAATGCATAAGGAAGCCAGATTTCCTGTTTGGTGATTCGACGAAGGATCCGGAGGTTGCATTCTGCAAGCCTGCGCAATGGTTATATCAAAGCGGGTCATCATTCTTATATTTGCCTTTGATTCCCCGAGAACATTCTCTGTTAAAGTTCAGGAATTTATCCGTCAACCGCGAAATGTTCTGGAGATTGACCGAAAACCATGAACGCATTTATTGTGGTTTTATCGGGAAGGAAGCCACCCCAGGTTCAAGTGAAAGAGCTTCCGTACGAGGGCTTCATCCAGGTGTTTTAGAACAAGATAATATACCTCACAATGAAACGACGACACAAGCTAACATAGTGAAGAACCGGTTAGCGGTAGCGGGAAAAGTATTACCCAAAGAGAATTTCAGATGTTATGGGTAGGTCCATTACTTTGGAGACAAGTGGTGGTGGACCAGAATGACTCGCTATGTTTTGGACCGTTGGGGGTGAGAGTTAGAAGCACTGGGGTTGGCGGTTCCGATCCGTGCTACCATGAGTGGTCTGCAGATTAGTGTAGGTCATTTCCTATGTCTGTTCGAGATCTACAACCCGGATACTAATACATTTTTTACCCAGAATGGGGAGCTCGGACTACCACTGCATGAAATGATGCAGGTGTCTGGTTTGCCGATGGGCGATGTTCCATATCAAGAGTTCTTCCCAACTACCGATCAGCTGAATAAGATGAAGGATCGGTCAGCTGTGACTCATGACGTTTTATGGGAATTAACCTGCCACTATCACATAGCTACGGCCGAGATGGACCCCAAAGCAAGGAGGAAGTCTCCTCAAGTCAGCTTAAAACAATTCGCCGATTATCTGTTCAAGAATCTGGAAGACCGTTCGAGAAATGTATGCGGATTGTCTCATATGAGCCCAAATGAAATCAATCGGCTGTTGGAGAAAACAAACGCCCAGACTTACACCTCTCATTCAGAAGATGGGTTTCCGTATGGGACAAAATTTCGTTCTTATTTGTGGCAAGCTGGTGTTCCGATTAGCTCTACCGCTCTGCTGGCTGGTTTCCTGGCTTTGTGGCTAAAGAGGTGCGTGGTTCCCCACCAGTCCTCTGATGTGATGCCGATGGAAGTATTGTATCCAGCCGTCCAGTTAGCTACAGGTCGCAAATTATCCTTGCTTCCCGCTATGGTGGCTGCCATTCACAGTGGATTACGGCAACTAATCACTGTGTTCACTCAGGAGAAAAAGAAACCCTCTGCCAGCCTATCAGTTCCGAAGCTAGAGTTGCCATATACCTATCTAATGGCCTGGTTAGTGCTTCACCGGCCAGATTTAATGGAGGCTCCTAAGGATGTAGATCCTATCATTCCTCTGTTGCAGAATCTTGAGGCTTGCAAATGGATCAAACATCGAGAGCCGGATATAACAAGGCAATTCAAAATTCATAAGTGTTGGGAATTCTACCCCTGTTTCCCTCGGTTCTCCGGTACTTACAACACCACTCTATTGGATGCTGAAGACCCAAGGCAGAATCGCACCATTTTGGATGTTGGGTGCTTCAGATGGTTGATGAATATTCGACCTGGTTATTTATTGTTCCGGGTAAGAGACGTTTGTCTCATTGAACCCTACCTTCCATGCCGGTTTGCTCGTCAATTCGGCTATGATCAAATATACGTCGGCAACCCGAATCGTCACCTAAGCTTTCGTGGAGGACTTATCGACGGAGCGAGAGCTTGGTTCTGGAGTATTGCCGGTTGTACAAACGCTGAGTTCGATCTTCCCGTGGAAGCACCACCTCTACGGATGACCTTTTTATTTTGTAAATGGTTGCTTGCTGCCAACACCGTCACCCGATACCAGAGAATGCCTGAACCAGAAGAAGAGACAGCCCCGCGGCGCTCAAGCAGAACGACACGTGAAGTTATGACTTCACTTCAAAAGAAAGAGGCTGCGGGACCATCAAGAAAGGGAAAAGAACCGGCTTGCTCAGCTGGTAGTGAAGAAGAATTTGACTCTGAGGAGACGGAAACTTCCGAGGAGGCGGGTGAGACTGGCTCAAGTTCTGATGAAAGAGCTGGACTTGTGCGCCCATCTGCTGCGCCTGCTCAACCACCAGATGCTCCGAGAAAAAGGAAAGAAAGAGTCGTTATGACTTACCCGAACAAGATGACGGTGGAGGTCCTCAGCGGGGATGAAGAGGATGAAGTGCCTCTTGCTCGTCGGCAAAGATCACGACCTTCCACTCAAGCTCAAACCCAGATCCCTCCCATAACTGAATTACGTACTAAGCATCGTCATGAGGGGTCTGGAGTTCAGGATGAAGCACGTCCACCGAAAAGGCGAAAGAAAGCTGTTTCTAAGCCACGTGTTCATCTTCCTGCTCTTGAAGAGACGTCTGATCATAGTGCTTCTTCAGACGAACAAGGTAACTATTCGTGTTTATTACTCTCACACTTCTTAATGCTCAAACTTATTTCATGTTCAACTTCTGTAGGGAGTCGAGAAGAAGGAGAACTGCCTCATGATGTTGCTTCTCCTGGAGATATGGGAACTGAAGAGACTAGCTTTGTCCAACAAATGCAGGATGCTCTGAAAGAAGGACCAGCTGGTATTCCGCCAACTTCTGACATTGATCCATCAGCTACGGACACAGGTACTGATCTTTCTCCTCTCGGAAAAGAAATCCGAGAAATGAATGAGTCGGACCGTGTGCCTCCTTTAATGACTTGTGCGCTTTGTCTCCTTTTAGTTAAACTAAAAGAAATGGGTGCAAGTAGCGAAGCTCTCGAACTTGTCCCGATGAACAAAGGTAGAACTAATCTTCATCTCGGGCAAACTTGTCTGAATTCATAAGTTATTTATAACTCAATGTATTCTGTAGATGTCGTAGTGAGCGCACCAACAGAAGAAGGAATCGCCCATACCCCTAAAATCGATGACTTCACTGACTTCGACTATAATATAGACATTTTAGAGAAGGATCATCAGGAAATCTCCGATTTGTTGTTTGGGAAAGCCACTGGTGCGGCCACGGAATCAGCGGTTGACATTGGTTTAACAGAAGCAGGTCCTTCCGAGAGTAAGGCTTCCGTTATGTAAACTCTTCATCATATATTTTCTCCCTTGATTAATCGTGTAGATGTTCGAATTATATGACCAGTTGCCGGAACTGATACAGCTATAATCGCTGGAGTTCACGATCAACCTGGGGGTGGTGATCTATCATCATGGGCAGGAACGGAAGTTGATCTTCAAACATCCATTCCTGAATCTCGACCTGCTACCCCTGCAGATCCCATGATGATAGAAGTCAATATAACTCCTCAAATTAGTCCAATTTCTACAAAAGTGAGACCAACTGGAGAAGTTGGTACATCGGCTGGTGTCGCGCTTGGAATTGGTGAGTTTTAACTCTCATTCGTGTCAAATTTCTGTTTAATACTTCATTATGCTCATTGTGATCTTTTTGTTTGTAGAATCTTCTCCTGAGAAATCTCTCGACTTAAGCCCAAAACTTTCTGAGGTCGAAATTACAGAATCTTTCGACGTAGCTGGTGTATCAAAAGCTGCTATCCTTGAACCAGCTTCGACTACTCAGGAGACCGGACTACCCCCAGTGGACACGCAGGGTCATGTTGAAGGTTTTTTCGTTAAACTTGGTATACTTCAAATCGCTGTCTTGTGTACACACATATATCTTGTACTGACTTATTTGCCCTTGTCGCAGCTTCTTCTATCTCATTATCGGCCCGCATTCAAGAGTTATTAGCTGACGAGGATCTGGACAAACTCGCTATTTGCTCTGAGCTTCATGGTTTCGTTCCTTTCTGGAACTTTATGGTCGATCGTATTCTTTTAAAAGGCTCACCTTTTGATATTTTCAAGAAACAATTTGACCGTTATATTGCGGGCATCCGAGATGAAGGATATAACGACTTAGCCGATTCAATTAGCGTATATTTAGTCGAGCTGAAGCAACGCGTTGAACTTCTGGAGGATCTTCGCACTAAAGGCGTACTCTCCTACATCGCTTCTCATATGGACTTCAAGTTGCGGGCGTGGCGTGATTCTCAACAATCTGCCAACTCTGAACTTTAAAAGCTAAAAGCCCGTAGTCATCAACTCAGGGTGCATGTCGCCAAGAGAATACAGGTTAAGATCGATCTACAACGGGATTTAGAGTTGAATCAAGCTGAAATAAACCGTCTGGAAGAACAACTTGCAAAAGCCAAGGACGCTCGTGAGATGTTAAAATTTGAGTTGACGAAAACAACTCAAATTGAAGACAACCTGCATCAGCAATTGAATATTCAGGACAAGAGACTTGCTGAGAAGGAACAAGAGGTCGCTGAACTTCAAAGTGTTGACGAAGGAGCCTTCAAAATTAAATTGACTGCTGAGCTTGAACAGGCCTACGCAATAGAGCTTTCAAAATTAGAAGATCAGATTCGTCAGTATAAACTCTTGTAATTAGAGAACATGTATTTGTTTTGCTTGAACATTTTCGATCAATATAATGAAATCTTTTGCTCATTGAGATTTTATTATGATTACCCGTTCTTGTTTAGAATAAATAACCATAATACTTATAGGATTTTTGGCAAATCCTCAGCCATCAACGGATTTGATATGCATTTACCGACACCATTTGAATCGGGCTAGTATGTGAATTATCTAAGTCCGTTTCACATATAACGTTGGGCTAAAATACTTAAACTCTTTTAGACTTTAAACTACAGTATTGAATGTGTAGGCTACATGTATTAGATGTAGACTTATCTCTAATAAGGGGTAGAGATAACATCCTCCATGCGTGAATGACATGGATTTTAAAGTGTAGATAGATTACGTTCTGTATGAAAACGAACCTAAGTTTGTGAAGAAAGAACTTGGATATTCTAGTTCAGAGTCTCTTGTTTGTTGGTAGAGAAAAACCCAGAATTGGAGAGGAATAATTTCATATTCCGACTCCTGATCTCTTGTTTGTTGGTAGAGATGAACCCAGAATTGGAGAGGAAGAATTTTATATTCTATCTCCTGGTCTCTTGTTTGTTGGTAGAGATAAACCCAGAATTGGAGAGGAAGAATTTTATATTCTATCTCCTGGTCTCTTGTTTGTTGGTAGAGATAAACCCAGAATTAGAGAGGAAGAATTTTATATTCTATCTCCTGATGCAAAGGAAACTCAAAGTGGAATTTCCACTTAGGGAATCCGGATTAGTTTGAATAACCCTAACTGTCATAAGGTTTGATTATTCAGTTTGTGGACCTCTCGTTCATGGAACGAATCGAGAGGAGATTCTAGTTGTGGTCCTAACTGTAGGAAGATTTGACCAAGTGGGGGTTTTGAGATGATCCTAACTGTTTAAAGGTTTGATCACTCAATTTGTGGACCTCTCGTTCATGGAATGAATCGAGAGGGGATTTTGGCTTTGGTCCTAACTGTAGGAAGGTTTGACCAAGTGGGGATTTTGAGATGATCCTAACTGTCTAAAGGTTTGATCACTCAATTTGTGGACCTCTCGTCCATGGAACAAATCGAGAGGGGATTTTGGCTTTGGTCCTAACTGTAGGAAGGTTTGACCAAAAAAAGAATAGGAGTAGGGTACAAATAACAATGGGTTTGTTGATTTGCACGAACTACTCGGTGGAAAATTTTGATATTAAACATGAGAATTCAACATGAAATAACTTGTCGACTAATACAGATCGATGACCATTGGTCGATCCGACCGGTGGGGTTTTTATGGTGCGGGGTTACGAATTATCGAATTTCCCCTTTCCATGATTGCATTACAGGATTTTGTGAGGAAAGATTAACTGTTATTAAATATCGTCTCAACAAAAGTAATAAGAACACATTATTCACATGATCATTTTCCATTCATGATAATCAACTGATAACAGATTATCCTGAAATATCCTGTACAGGACTCTCTAGGAACTTTCCGTCTTACATAGGTTATCCTGAACGTATTACGGATAATACTTTTTCAGGAACTTTCCATTTATCGGCATCATTAATTTATTGCCATCCTGAGTAACCAGGCGATATGCACCGTTTGAATAGACTGTTTCTATCACAAACGGCCCTTCCCATTTAGGTTTAAATTTTCCTTTCTTCTTAGAAGTGAGAATCATAGGTCTTCGTACGGCAAGAACTAGATCTCCTTCTTTGAAACTTCGCCGTCGGACTCTTTTATCAAAAGTCCGAGAAATTCTAGCTTGATAAAACTCGATCTGTTGCTGAGCTTCCAAGCGCTTCTCATCTAACATCTCTAACTCCTCGAGACGTTTCTGATGATGTTCTTCCGTCGTCATTCCCGTTGCAAGAGCGATACGGAGGGAAGGAATCTGTATTTCCAGTGGCAGAACAGCTTCACATCCATATGTTAAGGCATATGGGGTTGTTCCGGTTGGCGTGCGAACGGTTGTGCGATAAGCCCACAGGGTTTCGCCGAGTTTGTCGTCCTAATCTCGTTTATTGGTCTTCACCAATTTTGCCAGAATTTTGATGATAGTCTTGTTAAAAGCTTCGGCCAATCCGTTAGCTGTGGGATTATAAGCTGTCGATGAAACGTCCTTAATCCCGAATTTGCCACAGAATTTGATGAATGCGTTGCTCACGAATTGAGGACCATTATCGTGTACTATTCGCCTTGGAATACCATACCGATATATAACATGGTGTTTGATAAACTTGATGACATCACTCGTCTTTACTTCTCTAAGTGGAACTGCTTCTGCCCATTTTGAGAAGTAATCTGTGATCGCCAAAATAAAACGGTCTCCTTTAACCGAGGGTGGGAAGATAGGACCTACGATATCCATACCCCAAGTTTCGAATGGCCACGATGTCGCCGACGGGTGTAAATACTCAGGAGGCTGGTGCATATAATTCGCATGTAGCTGACATACTTCACATCGTCGTGCGTAGTCAACTGCATCCTTTACCATAGTTGGCCAGTAATACCCAATTCTTCTAAGTCGATCACAAAGTTTAGGACCGGGTTGATGTGCACCGCATATTCCGTTATGCGCCTCTTTGAGTGCTTGCTCCGCTTCTTTACCGGATAGACAACGAAGTAAAAGACCATCGTACGATCGTCGATACAACATTTGCGCCGTGGCGTTGTAGTAAAATCTGGGTGCCCTTCGCCGAATCGATTCCCTTTCTCTTACATCTTCAGGCAATATACCATGTAGGACGTAATCGATAATGGGAAAACGCCAATCTCGAACTTCGGATTCAACTGCTGTTGAGTATGCTTCTTTAACATCCGAGTCGTAGATTGGAACAATCAGCTGATGAGTTCTCACTGTAATTAACTGCTCTGTTTCGGGAGGTTGAGCCAATGATACCGACAATACTGCCAATGCGTCTGCATACGCATTTTGGAGACGTGGAACGTATTCGATGAAAAATCCTTCAAACGAGTTTGCCATCTCAATGGCAACCTGGTGGTATGGAATCAGGTCTTGACTTCTGACTTCATAATCTCCTCGAATTTGATTAACCACTAGTTGAGAATCCCCAAAAGCTTCAAGGTATTCAACCCCCAGCTCTTTGGCAAAATTGAGTCCAATTATTAACGCGTTGTATTCGGCCACATTATTAGAACATGGTCCGGTCAACGAATATGCTCTAGGCAAAACATGCTTTTCCGGGGAAACTAAAACGACCCCCACTCCTGAGGAGATTTTAGAACATCCGAGCGCGCTTGCCACATTGGTTGCACGAGAAGCCCCGTCAAAGTATAACTGCCACACTTGTTGATGTGAGGTGGTGTTAACTTCGTGGGTTTCATCTGGCAGATCGTCGTACAATTCGACTACATCCTTTGTAGGATTTTCCGCCAAAAGATCGCAAATAGCTCGTCCTTTAACTGACTTTTGTTGCTTAAAGTACAAGTCGTATTGCGATAAGAGTAAAGCCCATCTGGCTAAACGCCAATTCATGGATGCCGGCTGGGTCATGAATACGCGGGCCGGGTTTATGTTGGAAATAACATAAATCGTCTACCTAACTAAATAGTGTTGCATTTTCTGAACGGCAAATACCAATGCAAGACATTCCTTCTCGATCATTGGATAACAAGATTCAGCTCCTACCAATGTGCGACTTAAATAATATATCGCTTGTTCGTGACCGTTATCGTCGTCTTGTGCAAGTAATGCACTTAACGAATGGCTCGTAGCTTTGACATAAATCAAAAATGGTTTGCCCGATTTCGGTGCAACGAGAATAGGTGGGTTCGCTAGATATGCTTTAATATCCTCGAATGCCTTTTGGCATGCTTCATCCCAAATAAACGACACGCCTTTCTTCGCGAGTTTAGAAAACGGTTGACATTTTCCGGACAGATTCGATATAAACCGACGGATATATGCCAATCGACCCTACAATCCTCTGAGTTCTTTAAGATTTCTCGGGGGTTGCAGCTCATGTATCGCCTTCACTTTATCAGGATCAATATGAATACCCTTTGTGGTGACGACGAATCCAAGAAACTTACCGCTTGACATTCCAAGGAAGGATTTAGTCGGGTTCATTTTTAACTGGTGGGTCCTCATAAGATCAAACATTGTCTTCAGATCTTTAATGTGGTCGTTTTTATCACGGCTCTTAACGACCAGGTCATCAATGTAGCATTCAACGGTCTTCCGCAGATGTTCTTGAAAGATCTTCGTCATGGCTCGTTGGTACGTAGCACCAGCGTTCTTCAATCCGAACGGCATAACAGTATAACAGAATACACCAAGGGGTGTTCTGAAAGCTGTATGCTTTTCATCATATGGATGCATCTTAATTTGATTATACCCCGAAAATCCATCCATAAATGACATTCTCTCAAACCCGCACGTATTGTCAATGATGACATCTGTAATGGGCAGAGGAAAATCGTCTTTAGGACAGGCGGTATTCAGATCTCTAAAGTCAATGCAAATTCTGATTTTCCCATTCTTTTTAAGGACTGGAACAATATTAGCCAACCATTCAGGATGTTGTTCTTCCCTGACAAAACCTGAATCGATCAGTTTTTTGACTTCAGCTTCTATTGCCTCCATAATTTGTAGACGAAACCGTCTTTGCTGTTGCTTGACAGGTTTAGCATCCGATTTTATGTTCAGTGTGTGCATTGCTACATTTGGATCGAGTCCTGGCATATCTTCGTAATTCCAAGCGAAAACGTCGATATACTCTTTAATTAAGGCGATTAGTTCCTCTTTTTCATATGGTGGAAGATCGCCGCTGATAAATATAGGTTTCAGATTAGCTTCGTCATCCATATTAATTTGGACCACTTTATCCTCCGTAGGAGGTTCTCTTTGTTCAAATCGATCGCCATACTGGATTTTCATGTAATGCATCCATAGATCTTCCCAAATGGGCAATTGATCATCTTCTTCGGTTGTGGAAGGATCAACTGTCGCCATGTTTGACATTAGGGCTTTGAATCTCTCTCCGATACTCGTGTCAGAGTCCCACATTGAAGTATCGGATGAATGCCCGCTCACACTTCTTAATTGGTTAATGATCTGTTGGCCACACTCGTCATCAGATGACGAAGCATAACCTAAACCTCTATTATGAGTGTAATAATTATCCGGTTTTCCTTTTGGTACATAAGTAGAACGGGGTGGAACCCTAACTCCTTGACCAAAATAAAGACTTTCACCGAGCGAGAGGTCATAACCTTGCCTCTCCATGTAATCATTTGCTTGTGAACTATACCGAGAGAAATGTCGCCCCGGCTTTTCCTCATCAGAGTTGCTGTCTAAGAAAAGATCTGGAGTTGGGGATGGATCCCCTTTTCCAAAAATTATTTCTTTCTCACCCCCTGTCTTTGCAGGTAGGATCACCGTTGTCCCGTCTGAATTTTGTAGATATTTCGTCGCCGTGCAGGACGAGCGAATTGGCATGTGTAGATTAGGATTATCATACAATTCTTGCATTATATTATTAAGACAAGGCGAATACTCTAGATCATTCTTTATTATTTCATCGGTAAGTTGCCAGTTACAACTTTCGTCCGACGATTCATCACCGTCAAGATCGATTACAAGAGGTTCAATGTCATTTAATACAAGACCTTCACTATAATCGAGCCCGGCTTCGGTATCAGCTTCTTCTCCGCTGTCCGTGCCATGGGCCGATGGTTCAGTATCGGACTCAGCACCATATAGAAGGGAGTCAGTAAAATAATTTTCTAACCCCTTGAATGGTTGCTTATCCGCGACTACCGTCTTGACCTCCTCATTAGTGTCGACATACTTCAAACACTGATGGAGGGTGGAGGGAACTATAAGATTGCCGTGGATCCATGGACGACCCAACAGTAGGTTATAGGAAGTCTCTGCATCGATCACATAGCAGGTGACTTCAGACTTCAAATCTCCGAGTTGACACTTCACCCGGATTTTTCCCAACGGTCTTGATCCACTAGTATTGAACCCGTAGATGACCGTTCCTGTGGAGGCTAGTTTGCTGGCGGGAATTCCGAGGTGGTACATCAACCGGAGTGGCATGATGCTAACAGCGGAACCCGGATCAACTTGAATCCGGTTGACCATGCTCGAACCGATATATCCAGTAAAGTATAGCGGTCTATCATGCTTTGAGTTCCTGACTTGCATATCTTCTTTTGTGAAAGCGATGCAAGGGAATTTTGTGGCCGCCAAATTGCAGTGCTGCACCGATGAATTTGGCTCTTCAGTAGCTGGCTTGATCTGAGTAAGGAACACTTCAGAATCAGCCAAGGCTTCTTGTAAAGCTACCCTGGTTTCCTTCGAGAGGCGTAATAACTCGTATAGCGTGATCCTGGCTGGGATATTGGCTAACTGAGTCATGACGTCGAAGCGGTATGGAGCATTTAAACTTTCCGGTTTGTCTCGTCCAATTGGTTTATTGAAACGAGGCTACTTCGAAAGTTGAACCTCTTTGGGTTGAGGTTCCTTCTCTTTTTGCTTAACCACTTTCTGAGGTTTCTCAATTGGTATGGGCGGGGTCGTAACCACCCCCAGTTCTGCCAGAGTTTTGCCGTTAGGATTAGAAGCTTTAGGATACTGGTAATGATATTCATTTCCACCCCTTGTTGCGAAAACTTCCTGCTCTTCATCAGAAAGTGGTAGAGCTGCTATCTCCTCGTCGTCTTTCTCCGGAATCGCCGAGGCTCCATAACAGGACTTTTCCTTTCCTTTACCCTTCGATTTCTTCTTTGACGTGGATGTCGTCCATTGTTCATCCTCAAGCAAATCCGGATGAACCCACAGGATTTCGCCGTTAGGGGCCGTGTGTGATACTAGCCCTTTTTGGCGCTGTCCATGAGGGTCATCATTGATGGTTTGCATCTTTACTTCTGAAACCGGTTCGGCTTGAAACCAGGACAAGGGAACTGATCCGAAGCTAATGGAGACTGCGTTTGCACCCACCTTCTTCTCCTTTGGCTTCGGGGTCACAATACCAACATCAATTAAAGTTTGTATTTTGTCTTTTAAGACATAACAAGCTTTAGTGGGATGGTGAACCCTCCTGTGATACGCACAGTATTTTGGATCATTAATCTTCTTCGCTTCTTCTTGGTTTGTGACCGGTGGAAGCTTAATCTTGTTATTATCCAGTAGGTATTTGAAGATAACCGGGACTTCATCATCTTTGAATGAATACTCCTTCGGGAATCTGGGCTCAGAGGGCTTAAACTGCTTCTGAGGCTGTTGACTCTGATTCGGTGCCAGTTGGAATGATGACTGTTGCGGTTGTTGTTGCGGCGGCTGTTGTGACGTTTGATGTGCGTCCACAGCGGCTCCTGCCCCTCTTCCTCTGCCTCGAGAATTGAAGTTCTGTTTTTGATTTTGATTATTAGCTGGTGGCTGACCCCTCTCCAAATTCCTTCTTTTGAGAAACCGTTCAGCTTGTTCACCTCTAACCTTCAACTCTTTCCAAGTCTTAGAGGGTACAACCCCTATTATCTCCAGTACATCCAAAGATAAGTTGTTATGGCATGTCTGTAGGATAAACTCCTCTGTGAGTGGATCTCGGCAGTTCACCGCCTTGTTCCGGAACCGTTTGACAAAGACGTCAACTGATTCCCCATTCTTCTGCTTCTCGTCCAACAACGAGCCAATGGAGACCTCCGTGTCGTCGTCGAAGAAATTGGTGAGAAACAGTTCTTCCATATCTCCCCAACTATTGATGCTTCCAGGTTTCAGGCGTCGGTACCAATCGAAGGCAGACCCGCGGAGGGTTCCTACGAATGACCGAACCATCAGGGCTTCATTTCCTGATATTGCGCCGAGATGTGACTTAAAATAGATCAAGTGCTGAGTTGGTGAACCCCTGCCATCAAAAGGAGTAAAGTTAATCAAATTAAATTTTGGGGGATAAGGAATCAAATCCCACTCCCTCGGGTACGGGTATGGAATACCCGTTTTCTTCACTTCCTGGGCCGTCATCAGTGCATTGACCTTGCTCTCAAGATCCTGCATTTTCTTATCTTCTTCCTCAGCCTTCTTCAAATAAACTTGAGTAGGTTGGGTAGCTGATTTGACCGGACCGCTTTCAGAATTGTCTTTATCAGGAGGAGGATCATCAAAGATAGTCTCGTCTTCTTTGTCATCGTCCCCAGCTATATGTACAGGTTTGACATTGCGTTTGCTGGATTCTGCCTTTTGGCTCGATTCCGGTTGACTTTGTTGAGCTTGTAAATCCCGTACCTGCTGCATCGTCAACTCCATCTCCGTTTTGATCTCAGCTCTGATCTCCTCGCGTTGTTTGGCCAACGCTTCTTGCAGTATCTGAGCCAACTGGTCTGGCGTGATGGCGAAGGATTCTCTTGCTTGCCCCACACTGGATGCGGTATCGTCTGAAGCGACCACAGAATAAGTATCTGACAATTCGTCTTCCGATGATAAACCTTCGTGCATCCTCTTGTAGTCTCGGCGTCGGTTGGCCCTCCGTCATAGCCGCTCCATTCTTTGAGAAAGGCCCCGCTCAACTCTTCCTTCTGAAGAGAAATCAGGGTCCGGGTTGACTAACTGTTGTTTTCCTCTGCCGGTCATGTTAATGGTGACCTCAGGAAATTCATCTTGTCGCATTGCAGGCTTCTTCTGGTTGAAACGTCTCACTTTAGATTTCGACGTTTTGGTCGACAGTCTCTGAAATACGGAAACTCGCTTTGGAGTTTGTGAGCAACTGCATTCCGTCAATACCGCTTTGATGAGTCTCTCGCATGCGCAATAAGACTCGGTCTTCCCGGACAATCCTTTTTCTTGAATTACTGTTTTGATAGTACAGCTCATCACTACCGTGATTTGAGCAACCTATCTTTGGTTTATGAACCTTGTTAATATGCACAGGACGATTATTTATCGTTTCTGAGCGATCCAAGGTTAAGTTTTTAAATACACCCCCTTGCGGGAGTGGAGTCTTCACGGGTCCTAGACGATCATGAACCGATATTCTCTTGTCTTGGACCGGATCAATTCTGATAGGAGGGTGTTTACGACCCCCTGTATAGGAAACCACCAAGGGTTTGTTTACTGGATCTGATTTTTCTTTGATTGGGGCTTTGCCTCGATTGTCAATTGAAGGACCGAGGCGATCCGCCATTGTGACTTTAAATTTGGACAAATCTGGGCTAACCTAGGGTTTTACCGTTGAGGCGGTAGACGGGCCCGGAACAGACGTTTGCGGCGTCTTCGGCACCCAAACTTTACGATTTTTTGGTAGCTTTTCAGACACCAATTCTTTCTTAATTCCTTGCGCTTGTTGGCGAAGAGTACGAGCGCGGGCGGCTTTCTCCTTACGCCTTTGTATTCGTTCCTTTAGGGTTGAACGAGCCCTTTTGACGAGAATCCATTCCTCCGTTGTAAGTTGTGCAGAAATGTGATTACTTTGCCGTTGAGGCAATTGTACTGATTTCTGTTTCCTCGACTCTAGGTCCGCATAGTAGTGGACCCCGTCGGTTTGTTGCATGACCTTGGCCAATTGTCGAGCACGGCGCTGACGCTGTCTCTGACGAGCCCTCTTCGTCAGCACCGGTGAGCAATTTGTCAAAGACTCCTTAATTGGTACGGAGTCGTTTGGAGCAGAAACGTTGTGGACAGATTCCTTAGCAACGATCGGGAGAGAATCTTCATCTGCGGCCTTCATTGGCATTGCAGACTTAAAAGTTTTCTTGGGAGAGGAAGTCTTCTTGCACTTGCGCGGGGAGGGCGATTTTGAAGGTGAGGATGATAAGTATTCCTCGAATTTTGCCTGATCGAATTCGTATTCGATCTCTTCGCTGACGACGATCTTTATCGGCTGCGACACGGCGGCTTCGGCAGCGAAGTCGCTGGCTCCCACTGTGGTCGCCAGTTTGTTTTTGTCAAAAGTTGTCTTCATTACCATTTCCATTAATCTTCTTTTGATTACAGAGAATTACAATGAAAAATAAGAAAAATTACAACTCTTGAAGAAAATAACGCAATAGTTGTTTATCGACTATTGCTTTTGTGGGACTTTGCCTGTACCGGGAACGCTTTGGTTCGTGGACCACCGATTCACAGATCGTGAAGAGGGGGGGGGGGCTTATGATTCTTCCTTCGTTATCGAAGTGAGAATTTGAAACGATATCTTATCGAAGTAAGATAGTCGTTCTTCTTGAAAACAAGTCCAAGCTTGAATGTCAAGGGATTGCACAAAGCACTGAAATCTTTGCTCTCTCTGCTCTGGAATGCTCTAACAAATGCTCGATCGTCGTCAGAAGTGACCCTAGGGGGGTATTTATAGCCTCAGGGGTCTGTAACTGCAAAAACACAACTAAACAGCAAGTTAG
This sequence comes from Asparagus kiusianus, assembly GCA_022839385.1. Classification (NCBI taxonomy): domain Eukaryota; kingdom Viridiplantae; phylum Streptophyta; class Magnoliopsida; order Asparagales; family Asparagaceae; genus Asparagus; species Asparagus kiusianus. The sequence continues at coordinate 407,145 of BQKN01066326.1, read as the reverse complement.
TACGACGAGACAGTGTTTTACTGTCTCGCTGGTCGAGACAGTGTTTGCTGTCTCGCCCAGCGAGACAGTAAATTTACTATCTCGCCCAGCGAGACAGTAAAATGCTATCGCGCAAAACGAATATTCCTGGCAGTTTTCGCTGCAACTGCCTCCCCACGTTCCAAACTCCGTTATTTTGGCAGTTATTCACGTGATTTTCGCCCACGTTGTTTCCCACGTCCCTTGGCAGTTAATGGACATGTGTAAGGCGGTTTTTGAGGTGGTTATTGACCATTTCAACACTGTCTCGCTGGCGAGACAGCAAATACTGTCTCGCTGGCGAGACAGCAAACACTGTCTCGCTGGCGAGACAGCAAACACTATCTCGCTGGCGAGACAGTTCATATTTGTCAGTTTTGGGTGATTTTCCCAATTTTGAGTGATTTTCTATGTTTGGATATCTATTGGTATTTTTTGACGCATACAGTATCAACCTTTGCATGTGATACATAGAAGGTTACAAAGGGATCCATGGTTATTGCCCGTGGTACGAAGACGGGATCTCTCTACATGATGATAGATGCACGAGGTTCCATTGCAGTGGCTGAAGGCAGTGAAGACCCAAATTTGTGGCACCAGAGGTTAGGTCACATGAGTAGCAAAGGCCTAAAGGTTATGCAATCGAACGGAAAGTTACCAGGATTAAGATCGGCTGATATAGACTTATGTGAAAGCTGCATTCTTAGGAAACAAAAGAGAATAAGCTTCAAAAGGGTTGGCAGAACTCCTAAAGAAGAGAAGCTTGAGTTAGTTCACACAGATGTGTGGGGCCCAGCATCAGTTCCATCCACCGGCGGAAGGTTATATTTCGTGACCTTTATAGATGATCAATCGAGGAAGACTTGGGTCTATTTCATGAAACACAAATCAGAAGTGTTTGAAGTCTTCAAGCGTTGGAAGGCTTTGGTAGAGAACGAGACCGGTTTGAAGATCAAGAAGCTCCGTTCTGACAACGGCGGCGAGTATGAAGACTCAGAGTTCAAGAAGTTCTGTTATGACAACGGCATTAGATTAGAGAGGACAGTGCCAGGTACACCCCAGCAGAATGGCGTAGCAGAACGCATGAACAGAACCTTGACTGAGAGAGCCAGAAGTATGCGGTTACAAGCAGGTTTTCCAAAGCAATTCTGGGTAGAAGCAGTCAACACAGCTACCTACTTGATCAACCGGGGACCATCGGTGCCTTTGGAGCACAAAATACCTGAAGAAGTATGGAATGGAAAGCAGGTAAACCTTTCTCACCTGAGAGTATTCGGATGTGTTTCATATGTACATCTGAGTGATCATGTAAGAAACAAACTTGATCCTAAGTCCTTAAAATGTTTCTTTGTTGGCTATGGCGGCGATGAGTTTGGCTACGGCGGCGATGAGTTTGGCTACAAGTTCTGGGATGAGCAGAACAAGAAAATCATCAGAAGCAGGGATGTGGTCTTTAACGAATCAGTCCTCTATAAAGACCGTGATGCAGTTCAGCCCACTAACTCGATGCACAGTGATCCTACATATTTTGAGTCAGATGATGCCTCAGGTGGAGGCAATCCCGAAGCTAGTTCTGATGAAGAAGAATAGATGATGGATGAGACCACTTCAGAGGGGGCAGATGAAGATGGAGAGACTGTTTCGCCCGTTAGAGAGTTGAGGCGATTAGCTAGAGTCCCCAAACCCAATCCTAAGTATCCATCACTACAGCCAAGAGCTCATCTCAACTACCTACTATTAAGTGACGGTGGAGAGCCAGAAAGTTATGATGAGGCCCTTCGAGTGGATGATGCGAGCAAGTGGGAGCTCGCCATGAAAGATGAAATAAAATCCTTGGACACCGACAAGACATGGGAACTTGTGAAGTTACCAACGAGGAAAAAGGCCTTGAGCAATAAGTGGGTATACAGAATCAAAGAGGAACATGATGGTTCCAAGAGATACAAGGCCAGATTGGTGGTTAAAGGATTTCAGCAGAGAGAAGGAGTTGATTACACAGAGATCTTCTCTCCAGTAGTCAAACTAACTACCATCAGAACAGTCTTGAGTATTATTGCAGCTGAAGACCTACATCTCGAGCAGCTAGATGTAAAGACAGCTTTCCTCCACGATGATCTAGAGGAAGAGATATACATGTAGCAGCCAGAGGGGTTTACTCAGAAGGGAAAAGAGAAGATGGTATGCAGATTGAAGAAGAGCTTGTACGGCCTAAAACAAGCTCCAAGGCAATGGTATAAAAAGTTTGATGGATTCATGCACAGGAACGGCTACTCCAGGTGCAATACTGACCATTGCTGTTTTGTCAAAGAGTTTGACAAGAGTTACATCATCCTGCTCCTATATGTCGACGACATGCTTGTAGCCGGTTCAGACATGAGAGAGATCAAGAAGCTGAAGAAGCAGCTGTCGAGTGAGTTCGACATGAAGGATCTAGGCGCAGCGAAGCAGATATTGGAAATGAAGATTAGCAGAGATAAACTCTTAGGCACACTTCGTCTATCTCTGGCTGAGTACATTAGGCGAGTGCTTGAGAGATTCGGGATGAGTGATGCTAAGGCCGTTAGCACACCGTTAGCTAGTCATTTCAGATTGACTAAGGAGCAGTGCCCCGAGACTGATGAAGAGAAAGATTACATGGCTAAGGTTCTATATGCTTCAGCCATTGGAAGCCTTATGTACGCCATGGTATGCACGAGACCTGACATTGCCCATGCAGTGGGAGCTGTGAGCAGATTTATGTCAGATCCAGGAGAGCAACACTAGGAAGCAGTAAAGTGGATTCTGAGATACCTGCGAGGTACTATAGAAGATTGCTTATGCTTCAGGAGAGGCAAGTTAGTCCTGCAGGGTTTTGTTGATGCAGACTATGCTGGTGAGATAGACCAGAGAAGGAGCACTACAGGATACGTATTCACTTTGGGCTCTACAGCTATTAGTTGGGTTTCTCAGTTGCAAAAGATCGTTGCTTTATCAACGACAGAGGCTGAATATGTTGCTGTGACAGAGTCAAGCAAGGAGATGATATGGTTGCAGGGTTTCTTGGAGGAGCTGGGACAGAAAAGTAAGAAGAGTGTCTTACATTGTGATAGCCAGAGCGCAATCCATTTGGCGAAGAATCCCGCTTTTCATGCAAGGACCAAACACATACAGGTCCGCTACCACTTCATAAGATCAGCGTTGGACGAGGACATGTTGGAACTTGTGAAGATTCAAGGAAGCAAGAACCCAGCCAATATGCTTACCAAGGTTGTCACTACAGAGAAACTGAAGTTGTGTTCAACTTCAGTTGGCCTCAGCACTTGATGATATGGAGGCCGTCGCCGCAGAGAGAGTTGGAAGAGGTTGATAGTTAGTCTCCAAGTGGGAGATTGTTAGGATATGTGAAGCCTAACTATCAGGCATGCCCTATACTTCAGAAGAGAAGAGGAACAAAGTTGGAACAGGAGAAACATGATCGACGACGACGAAGCTCAAGCAAAACGACGAAGAAGAGATTTTACAGCTTTGCGGTCGACCGGCCATGGCGCGGCGGTCGACCGCCTATGTGCACAGCTGGGTGCACAGGCCAGGAGCTCATCGCGGTCGACCGCACGTGGCGCTGCGGTCGACCGCTCAAAGTCCAGAGAGCAGGCCAGAGTTCTGTCTTCGTCGCGGTCGACCGAGCATGTCGCTGCGGTTGGCCGGCAAAAGTCCAGAGAGCAAGCCCAGACTGCAGACAGCATCGCGGTCGACCGCACATGGTGCTACGGTCGACCGCCCAAAGTCCAGAGAGCTCGATCAGGAATAGGATTCTTCGTGGTCGACCGCACGTGGTGCTGCGGTCGACCGGAGTCGGGTTTTGGCCCAGATTCGAACTTTGACCTGTTTTGTTCTGTTTCCTTTTTTATTTGTTAAACCCTTAAGTCTATAAAAGGGTTGATTAGGGCATGATGTAAAAGTGACGAAAAATAGTGAATTTTTCTCCTGCGGCGGCCGTGGACGTAGTTTCTCACATTGAGAAGAGAACCACGTAAATATTGTGTGTTTGAGATTGTTTGATTTTCTTTCTTCTCTCCTAAATCTCTATTTTCAAATCGCATCAGGGGGGTTGTGCATCCCCAACAATTGCACCATATTTCTTTTAGACAAAATAACTATAACCATTAATACACATGCATCTAATCTAGGATGAATATAAAAGCAGAGTGTATATTGTACCATGCACAAGGATTTAATTTGTGTGACTAAAAAAAATGGGAACAACATATTTTGGAAAATATTATTATTCATTGAAGGTAGCTAACATGAATCCTAAATTCATGCATCTCATTTAATTTTGGGGAAGAGTAAAATATCAAATCGAACATTTTAGGATAGCAAAAAAAAGATATGTTCATGCATTTGTACCCATGATTTATAGAAAGATGCAATGCATATGGAATACTATTCAACTATATAAACACCACGGTAGCACGAAAATTTAATCATCAAATCAAGGCTAATGACTCTTAGCAATAGATGCAGGAAATCGCACTAGGTAATCCCTTTAGATCTATCAAAAATTCCCAACTTTTGTGTTCATACTTTGAGTTTCCTATTTAGTGTAAGAATCAACCGTCTATTCGAAGAAAATTGCCTATCCTTTCTCTTTTTCGTGCATATGTTGCCAATGAAATTGAGCGAAATTCTCCACATCTTTATTCTTTGATCGTCCTCCTTGGTATCTAGACATGATACCAACTCCTAAATGATCACTCAAGATTAGCATTCTAAAAATTTATTTTTTTTCCTTTTGATCTAATTCTCTGTAACAGGACTCCTTTTGTTATTCTGACTATTACGATAGAGAAATATGTTTCCCAATCTGACCACACTAGTGTGCACCCCGTGCGAAGCACGACCCTTTTTTTGTTTCTGCTACAATAATTCTATTTTTAAATGCTATAGTATTTTCAACCAAACGCGTGCTACAGTATCCCACCCGCTGTACATGTGTGTGCTACAGTACCATGATATTGTATCATTGTTGCAGCATGGATAGTGAATCTTGGATCATCGTGTAAGTATAGAGGAGTAGATTAGGAACCATTAGAGCCGTATATATAGGTAAGTCAAATATGTCATAAATGATTTTCGCAGTATATATGTTGATAGGATTCATGATCGTGAGCTGATGGGTACGATCTTGGAACATCCATCTTGAATATCGTTTCTTCCTAATATCGCAGCCTCCCCTGATCTTCCTTCTCACTCGCATCCCTCTTTCTCTTTTCATCCGGGTTCCGGTTTCATCCTAAATCGTCAGGCCATAAATTGGAGTGACGCCAGGTGGTGGCAGAACAGGGAAATCAAAATATTAACTTCCCCCTCGATCAGTTCATGCATGGCTATAAATTTTGGAAGCTCGATTTGGAGCTGGTAAGGTGTGGCCGAGCCAGAGAAAATATTTTGGATTTGAATTTTTTATATTCCTTGCTTCATCGAGGGGGGAATTAATAATAAAATTTCGATTCTTTTTACTGTTCGAAGGAGTACTGCATGCTACAGCCTACAGGCGAGGAGGGAAAGAAAGAGAACCGGTGGAAAAAGGTTGTATCTTCTTCTTTGCTATATTTTCTTGTTGATTATTTCATGGCTTCGGCGGATATCAATAAATCGAGGAACTGTCTTGACAACTATTAATTTGTTTTAGGAGCGAAATGTAACACTAGGAATAGAGTTTTGCGAGAAAGAGGTGTGAATTTTTTTTGAAGTTGGCATCGTGAGATACTTAATTGTAAGAGCGTTTGTCTTTTTCTTTTTGAAAATGTTCTTAATTAAGGACGATGCTAATCATTAAATGGATTGTGTAACTTTTAATTTATTCTTTATAATTTCTTCGTGTAACTTTAAAATGATGCGACAAACCAGTTAAGAAACCCTTATGTTTATTTGATTTGATAAAACATAGCTTATGCACATGAAGCTATTTGATTAAGGAAAAAATTTCCTTTGGTCGAAGATATTTTCATTTTATTAAAGAATTTGATACTATAGTACGTTTAAATTCATAATTAGAAAATATTCTTTTATAACTATGATGTACAAATATGCGGTTTAGATGTTTGGTTAAAAACTTCCAATTCAGACTTTTAAAGTCTCTTAAATTAAGCACTAAACCTATACTAAGAAATTTTAGGAGAAGCAAACATGGTATCATGTATGAAATAAATAAGTTATAAAAAAATTAAACAAATGAATGAATTGAAGGCAATTTTCAAATTTGACTTATTTATATTTAATAATACTAGTATGGTACACGTGCTTTGCGCGTGACTGTACATGATTTAAGTTTTGAATTTTTATTGAATAGTAAATTTGTTTGTTAATAAATAAAATTGTATAATAGATTGCTTAAGAAAGTATAAATTAATTACTATTGTGTAGTTATTATAATTGAATGTTTTCTTATAATGATTGTCCAGTACTAATCTTTTTTCAGATAAGACGTCCCCCAAATCCAAAACTGTTCATAAATAAACCTGTCAAAGTTCTCTTGAATATGCCCCTGGACCTAGAAGAACAAGGTTTGAAACAACTAAAAACGACGTGATAATAGTTAAACTTAACAGAGGAGAATATCCAAAATAGAACAGAGTGGATGAATAGGATTCATGCAGCACGACCCTACAAATTTGGGATAAGATAATTGTTGTTGTTGTATGCTGAGGGTGTTGCGCGCCTATGCGGAAGCGTGCTCGTACACCGAACAAATCTGTGATCACGGAGAAGAAGAGAACCACACACAAGCACAATCCAATCCAAATACGACAAATCCAACCAAACACAGAGATATACGTGGTTCGACAATTTGCCTACGTCCACGGGGAGAGGATGTGAAGATTCCACTAAATCAAGGAGAGTACAAAAAGGGTTACAATCACACAAAATCACTCAAACTAACCCTCAACCAAAGCTCTCAACTTGCTCTCAATATCTCCCTCTCACAATGCTCAATTGCTTTTCAAAGTTTCTGATATCTCTTGTCTTTAACCCTAGAAAATCGTGTCCCTATTTGTATACAAAGAGAAATCCAAATAGAATCCAAACAGGAAACCAAATTGTGCAAAAAACCCATCGTAAGTCGACTTAACAGAGTTCACAATTCGACTTGGCAGAGAGAAAACAACAACTGGAGAACAGATCGTAAGTCGACTTAATAGGCTTTACAAGTCGACTTGACAGAGCGAAAAATCACAACTCCAGAGCAGAACGTAAGTCGACTCATGCACAGACACAAGTCGACTTATCATAAGTCGACTTATGCCTGTGCATGAGTCGACTTATGACAGAAAAACTAATTTTTTCCTGATTTCTCCACAATTCTCCACTTCGGTGAAATTTTTCCAAAACTAAGCCTACACCAAACAAAGAGCACCAATGCGTCATTTCTCCAAACATGGCTGCATCCAAATGGTTGCCTACATACCCCCTCTCCCAAGGGATCAAGCCGCATGTAGTTCATCCAAATGGCCGCCAACGACCTCAACAATTTCGAATATGCAATAGGTTTCTGCAATGATCAAACTTATTACTTGGAACAACCTTAGTAAGCATATCCGCCGGATTATCCTTTGTGTGGACTTTCATAATTTTCACATCACCATCTTCAAGAACATCCCGAACGAAGTGATAACGAACATCAATGTGTTTCGTCCTCGCATGAAAAACCTGATTCTTCGCTAAATAGATAGCACTCATGCTATCACAATAAATGGTGATGGACCGCTATGATGTACCAAGTTCCTCCAAAAGTGCTCAAATCCAAATAGCCTTCTTCACAGCCTCTGTAATCACCATATACTCTGTCTCCGTCGTAGACAAAGCCACCGTCGACTGCAAGGTGCATCTCCAATACACCGACGTACGGGTCAAAAGTGAACACATACCCCATCGTAGACCGGCGCTTATCCAAATCCCCGACATAATCCGAGTCAACATAGCCAATGCATAGCTGCCCACCTATAGTGTCCCGCTCATAAACCAGACCAACATTGAGCGTACCTCTAATGTACCTCAAAATCCATCGCACGACGTCCTAATGACCCACTCCTGGATCGTGCATGTATCTCGAAACCATGCTCACCACCCGTGACAAATTCGGCCTCGTACATACCATCGCGTACATCAAGCTCCCAACCGCGCTCGTATATGGAGTCTTCGACATCAAGTCTCGATCTTTAACTGACTTCGGTGAAAGACTAGCTGAAAGCTTCAAATGGGCTCCCAATGGTACACTAACAGGCTTCGTATCTATGCTAACAAACCTTCTTTAAATAAACTACTTGTGTCAAATAAATTCTGCCCTTCTTCTTGTCTCTACTGATCTTCATTCCCAAAATGCGTTTGGCCTCACCAAAGTCCTTCATCTCAAACTTATTTAAAAGCTAAACTTTCAACTTGTTTGGGGAGAAAATTAATTTCGTTGATGAGTTCATTACAACTTTAAGCTTTTACAACAAACTCAAAGAAATAGTCTTTTTATAAGACTTTCAACAAAAATTATAACTTTCTTTTGAACAAATGCAATGGATTCTTATTCTCCGCTGCTTGCGTGGGATCTTGGCTTGTGACGGGATGTTAATATCCGTGGACCACCAAACGATCAGATTGGTCCGAAGTTTCGTTGATTCGTGAAGGAATCAAGAAATCGAAGTAATTATCTTGACAACAGCGAAATAGCCACTTTTCTCGAGATCATCGCAACAGGGCAATCTCAAGGAAAAGAATCGGGAACTGTGGATTTGATGAACTCATCTTCTCTATGCTGAAAAACTCGATCCGATCTCCTCCTCTCTTCTGAAATTTATGCTTCTTTGGTCTTCAATTCAGCAAGGCTTCGCCGACGCTCAAGAATTTCAGATCTGTGCAAATGAATGCACTAGGGCTGTATTTATAGGCCTCAGGAGCCCTATTTTTGGATAAGAATGAAAGATTTACTCTTATCCTCAGTTGTAATCACTTTATCATGTTTTTGGATGATATTAGATCAGTTGAAATAAATCCATGTGGTTAACGGTCGAAAAACAACTCAAAAAATAGCAAAACATCTTTCTGGGGTCTAAGACACCCGCGGTGTCTCGGCCACAGCCGAGACACCTCTGGTGTCTTGGCCTCTGCCAAGACACTTGCGGTGTCTTAGCTTTGGCTCTGGGCTTTGTTTCGTGCGTCCCGTCCGTTTTCGCCGTATTTTCGTCGTCCGAACTCGGAATCACATTTAAAATATGTAGGAAAGTCGGAAAGGAGATCTACAAGCTCCCATGATTGAATCATATATGGAGTAGACAAGATACGAGAGGCGCTTCGTCTTTCGTAAGCAACACGTAGCTCCCGATCAGTTCGTGTTTTCGTTATTCTGAAGTTCCATTGCTTCACACGGTTCGTCGACTCACTTCATATGCTTGTTGATGTTAAATAAGCTTCTGTGACTTGGATAGTGATATTCATTGTCTTCTCTCTGTCTTGAGCCGCGTACGGGAACCTATAGGTATTTTTAGACGCCTACAGATACCCCTCCAAAGTGTTTCAGTCTTATTTCTTTTATAGAAGAGCCTAAAATACTTTGGATGTAATCGGTCCAACCTTCAGTCGGTGTGAAAGGATCTATAGTTGGCTTCGATTCTTGACTTCTTCGATTTTTAGTCTATTTTGATGAATAGTTGAAGTTCTTCCGGTGCTGTGTTTATCGTCTGGCCGTCGTTGAAGTTTCGAATTGAACTTGGTAAGTTGGTTTTAGCTCGTGTCATTGAGTTGATTTTGAACTAATTATCTCCGTCGTAACGCGTTGACCGATGTTGACTTAGAGATACGCGTCGACTGGCGTTGACTTTTTTGTAACGCGTTGACTGGCGTTGACCTAGGGCTACGCGTTGACTGGCGTTGACCTTAGGGTTTCACATCGATCGTCGTTGACTTTTATCGCAACACGTTGACTGGCATTGACCTAGGGCTACACGTTGACCGGTGTTGACCTTAGAGCTTCGCATCGATCGGCGTTGACTTTCATCGCAATGCGTTGACCTAGGACTATGCGTTGACCAACATTGACCTTAGGGATTCGCATCGATCCTAACTGTTTAAAGGTTTGATCGTTCAATTTGCGGACTTCTCGTTCGTGGAAAGAATCGAGATGGCATTTTGATTGTGGTCCTAACTGTTTAAAGGTTTGACCAAGTGGGGGTGAAAGTATAAATCACAGTGGGGGTTTTCGATGTCAAATGACGAGATCTTGACACGAAGGGAATTTGACAATCGTAATAGACCATTCGAATTACAATTTCCAGTGCTACGTCAGGACTTTAACGGCGGGAGTTTAGTGTTTATCTTGCCTGATGGAGGTATGGATCTACCCCCAAATCCAACAGATGCACTAAATAAATTCTTTCAGATTATAAAAATTTTTAGTTCATGCATTTAGATCCATGCTTTGTTATATTCAATGAACATATGGGCTGACCTTCAGGCTTCAGCTATATAAACACTACCTATACGTAGGAAAACTGTGTGGAAAAATCTCTATTTCCACCGATCTCTTTTTTCCCCTTCTGACCCGTACGTATATATTTTCTATCCGGTACTGTTTCTCTAAGTATTCATTAATTAAGTTTCTTTTTTTTTCATCAAAAAAAAAAGTGTCTTACATTTTTCATGATTTTCTCCTACTTGAACCAGCAAATACTACCGTCGCTTCTTTAATTTGTTCCTGTTTTCACTCTTATGTTATAGTTTCTCTTATCTCAAAATAAATTTGATATTTCTAGATACTAGATACGTTCTGGCATTTGTTTACACTATCCCCATTATGACTGTTGATCTAAACTATATAAACGTCTACCCTTCAAATCTCATAGAGTTCTAAGGTAATTTCCTTGTGTAATAGAAAGAAATAAAAATGATGAGCAAGTTGCGGTCATCTTCTTAATTTTTTTTTAAATATGGAAGGACCAGAAGCCCGCCTCGAGGGCTCAACTGGAGTCTGGACTATCCGAAGAACAAATAGGCCTCTCGGTCAGTCTATCAAAAAGTTCGCGGAACATCCATCTTGATTTAGGAACAACATGGAGGTATATACGTTGTTTCTGATCGTATTAAAATTTCAGTTTGGAAAAAGTAAGTACTGTTTTACATTTGATTGATTGTAGCTAGCTCCCTCTTTGATTCTCTTTTACAGACGCGATATCATCTCTACTACATCACCCGAAACGTCCACGAGGAGATAGCTTGATCTACGATCAATCTGGTATGCTTTTCTTCTTTGATTGAGGGGGAAATGATTAAATTTGTTTTTATTTTTTTTGCAAAGAACTGATTTATTGGACGTCAGGCTTTTTCAAAAGAGCGGGGTTGGAGCGAAGAGCGGAGAGCAAAGCCCGCCAGTTCTTTATCATCGAAGCTATTGAAGACAAAGAAAAGGAGGCGAGGAGAAGCGAGGGCAGCATTGTTTGGCACAAAGTGATCAGGGCTATTTATCATTTGAAGAGGAGTGCTGAGTACTGCCAAGTGAACAAATGAGAAGAAAGTGGAGTTGGAGTAGGAGATGAATTAACAAAAATATTGAAATAAATATATTAGGGCCCCCCCCCCCCCCCTCAAAAAAAAAACCCTCTTGATTTTGGCATTCTGGAGTACCTGTAGGAGACGGATATTTTTCTCTTCTTTTCTTTGCTAAGTAATGATTTGTAAGGATGTGTAAAAAGTGAGGATATTTTATCTCCTTATAGTTGTTGTTTTTCTTAGCCTATGTTTGTTTTTTTATCGGAGTAGGACTATGTCTAAGTAGGGATTAATTAATACCTAAGGAGGAGGGACTAAATGAAACCCACTCCCCGCTCTGCCTTTATAATCCGGATACTAATCATCTCGGGGGATTAAGATGATTTGACAAAATAACCGCTACAATCTTTATTCCACCTATTCTTTTTCTTTTTTCAATATATTCTATTGATGTTTTTTTTTTTCCACGGCTTTTATTTTCACGAGTTCTTTTTTCTTTGCATTTTTCCGTGGCTCTCTTTGTTCTGCGGGTTTTTCTCCATGTTTTTTTATGGTGTTTATGTTGGATTTAAATCTAATTAAATTTATTTGTGGGCACATATGTTATATTAGTGTGTGTTGCTATCTTTACAGTTGACCCACATAAAGTGATCAATCGGGTAATTTGATCAATGAGTATTTATATATGTCATGGGCTAATTATACAGATACCAGATTGCAATTCTAATTTAATGAGTGGCTAAATTAGAAAACTGCAAGTCTATATAAATGGGTTGTGGTCCCTAATTAGGGTTGAGTTCTCATTCTCTTTTCCTCGTCTAAAGAGAAATCTCAAGAGAGAACCCTCAAGATTAAAAGATCCAAAACCCAAATTTCAGATCCGTGCAATGGATTCAGGTATAGCTTCCGTTTTTTTTTGGTTTTAATCTCTATAGATTAATCACGATTAAGTTCAACAGTTTATGTTTCAGCAATTTTTATTCCGATTCATCGGCATCATTATCGATTTAGTTGTTAATCCTCCTCTTAATCGGAGCGCACATTGGTCTTATTTGCGCAATGGCAAACCAACAGCTTCAATCTCGTGGCCACATTTTTTTTCTTCCAAACAGCAAATTAATCTTGTGGCCGCATTAAAACGTCTTAATTTATACTAATTTTTCCTACATTTCGTCTTCTTGCCGTCTATCATGTATATAGTATGGCCTTCAAAGCAAGAAAGATTAGCTACACGGGACATTGATTATATACAAAAGTAGACTTTTGAAGCTTAAGAAAGTAGCAATTCAATAGAATAAACTAACTGCAAGAATGAAATTTTAATAAAGTTTATTACGAATTCATAACTGAATGAAATCTAAATTAAGGCTACTAAGAAGCTTACCTAAGCCATTGTTCTGCCAAATTGCTCACATAATTCAAGTAATAAGACGCTACATTAATTAATACAATAATAGTTAACTTGAGGGGAAAAAATATCATTGTGATTATAATATTAGTCTAAACGGTCATAATCTCCCTAAAAACAAACACTAGTGTGAACTATTTTAAATTACTTTGAATGTCAGTTTGCGTGGAAACAAACATTTGATTGGACTAAAATAGACCCAGGATAATTTACTCTTAGTACTATAGTCCAGGGAATATCGGTTAACTACAAGAATGAAATTTTAATAAAACTTATCATGAATCATAACTGACGAAATTTAAATTAAGGCTACTAAGAAGCTTACCTAAGCCATTACTCTACATTATTCTGCCAAATTGCTCACATAATTCAAGTAATAAGACGTTACTTTAATACAATATAAGTTAACTTGAGGACAAAAATATCATTGTGATCATAATATTAGTCCAAACGTTCATAATCCCCCTAAAAACAAACACTAGTATGAATTATTTTAAATTACTTCGATTGTCAGTTTGAGTGGAAACAGACATTGGATTGGACTAAAATAGACCCATGATAATGTCAGGCGTCTAATATTCCAACCCACCGAAAGTGCAGCAGCCTAAACCTTTTGACA
>BQKN01066326.1:353649-373589 GCA_022839385.1 Asparagus kiusianus | reverse complement strand
CAAATAGGAGGGTTGTTAACTAAAACATTGTAGGTGGTGTCAACCGAGCCAAATAGCAGGGTTGTTAACTAAAACATTGTAGGAGGTGTCAACCCCTGCAATTTTGTGGTGTTTCAACATTTTGACTATAGCAAATCTGTTTTATAAATGGATTGCGAGCTCCATTTAAATTTAAAACTTAATTATTCATATTCTAATTAAGCGAGGTTGCAAGTCCATTTAATTAAATAAAACATTTGTTTTTTTTTTAAATTGTTCCAGTTTCAGCTCAAGCTGGTAATTAACGTGGCTGAAACCAAGTCCAAAACTGTAAATAAATATAAAGAGAGTCGATTTTTGTGATTAAATGTTTAAATGGGATGATTTAAAAATTTGTCCTAATCCAGTCCTAATAGGATTGAGTCTTCAGAGCTGTGAACATTTCCGATATCCGATCTGATTCCTATAATTGCCGCACTAAATTTGAACTCAACAAGGACGCTGATGGAAAAACTCAATCCTCGTCTCTAATTATGTTTATATATTCAAGTTAAGATTATATAATCTTGCTATCATTTTTGAGTTTTATAATAACAAAACTTGACAACAATTCAAGTTTTTACATCACAGTGTTTTTGCTTTCCTAGTGCTATAAGATTTTATCTCAGCGTAGATACTATCATATTTGTTGGAATATTACGTTGATTTTTTTAATAGAAAGGTTGCCTCGAGGGGACAATTTAATACATCTTTCTCTAGTTTATCATGTTAATTACAATTGGTTTTTCAATTCACATATCTTTCGTGCAGCCTAGTCAACTTTAGACAATCATCTAAAAAACCCACAAAAAAAGAAAAATCCAATAAGAGATGTAGTTTCATTTTCCAGGTAGGAGTTTCCTTCCCCTTTTTTTTTTTTAACAAAACCAGTAAATGATTAAGACTTTCTGACCCAAAAATGAGAATATTATTGGGTTATAATTGAAGTTACAATCACACTTAAAAAAGGAGCCCACTTCTATATATCCCATTTCAAAGGGATCTTATTGTGCACTATGGTAGAAATGCCACCACATAAGAACTATTGCTTGTATAAAATAAGATAATCTCCCTATTTTGGTTCAAGTGCATGAAGACAAGCTCTTTTCTCCTCAAATGAAACCAGCAATTGACAATTCTTTGCTTTAAAGAGAACAGCCTTTGTAGTCTTCGTCATTGAAAGCCTGCAGCCAACTTGATAAATTGCATCAGAACAGGTTGCAAGTATTTGCACCGAAAATAGAGCATAGAAACAATAAAGTTGCAAATGGTGTACAACTTTTCATATATATGACGAAAACAATAAAGTTAATGGATGAAGTAATGGAGTGTAGAGATTCGAGGTCACCGTTGTTTGGCTCAGAAGCCTGACTCTTCAATCACTGTTTCCTCAGATTTGCACCACCAAGGACACAAGGGGAACTTGTCATAGTTCTTCTCCTCAATCACTCACAAAGGGTGAAGGGATCGTACAAAGCAGTAGAGCACAAAGCTCAAGTTCTCGTTACCGTAGCTTCTTTTCTCCTCCCGAGCTACTACCAGCCCTTTGACTTAAATAGAGAAGGGGGCAACTGACACGGGAGAGATAGGCTAGGGATTCGAAAGGTAGGAGCAGACCTACAAGGATGAGAGATGGGACTCAAAGTGGCAACAGACAGGACAAAGGGATGGACAAGGGGCTAAAGAGGTGGGAACTGGGCCTCTTTAGCAAATGGGTCAGCAGCTTTGAACCAACAAAATAGCAACATGGAGAATTTGTTAATCCTCGAAGGCTCTTTCCGTACTTGTATCGCAATAATCTGACACACGTTACAAGTTGTTACGTATTGGTATCATAATTTTCTATATTTTTATACGTAGCTAGATTCACGACGTATTTTTAAACAAAATTCATAATTATTATTATTTTTGTCAAACTAATGCAGCGGCGAAGCGCGGATCAATTTCGCTTGTTTGAAAACTAAGCCCCAAACAAGATCACCCAAAATACTCCTTTTTCTTTTGTTCCTTTAATATACATATCAATATTGTTATGTGATGGTTGTTGTCGATGTTTGGCTCAGAAGCCTGCTCAACCTGTTCCTGTTCTCCTCTTCTGTGCACCACCAAGACAAAAGGGGAACTCGCCACTGGTTCTCTCCTCAATCACTCACAAAGGGTGAAGTGATCGCACAAAGCGATGGACGAGAAAAGCTCACAGAAGGGAGAGGATCACACAAAGCTCCAGAGAGCACAAAGCTAGAGCACAAAGCTCACATGGGGTTCTCTTCACTCTCGCTGCTTCTTCCCTCCCCGAGCTACTACCAGCCCTTCGACTTAAATAGAGATGGGGGCAGCCGACACGGGAGAGAAAACCTAGGGTTTCGAATGGTAGGAGCCGACCTACAGGGATGAGAGATGAGACTCAAAGCGGCAGCCAACAGGACACATGGATGGGAAGAGGTTGCCGACTGAGGGTTGAGTACCATCGGGTAGGAGGAGAGGTTTAGAGATGGGCTAGGGCAAATATTATGGGGAACTGGGCCTTTTGGTAACGGGCCAGATTTTGGGCCAACAAAATAGCAACAAATATACATTCACCTAGAGCAGGAGGATGAATATAGATCGAGGAAGGATTTTTTTCTTTTTTTTTACTAAATAAAGTTAACGTTTTGAGAAAAAGAATTCGAAAAAAGCCAATTTTCAAACAGATTATTATTCATTCAAGGGAGCAAAATTACATTAGAAATTCATGCATCGTATTTGGAAGCGTCAAAAGAGAATGTACTAAATTATTTCTTTCAGAATATAACAAAAATAAGTTCATGAACCTGGACCCATGTTTTGTTATTATCATCATCCATGCACATAGGCCAGCCTTCAGCTATATATAAACACCTACGCTCAAATAGCTTTGCGCCTCGTTAGATGCTTTCTATTGCAAATTAGATGTAGGAAAGTCTTATTCGATAGGCTTTTATTTATTTATTTATTTTAATTATTTTTTTATTCACATATCAGCTCCAAACCTTTCTTTCCTCTCACTCTCCTTCTCAAACATTTCCTCTGTTT
Organism: Asparagus kiusianus; assembly: GCA_022839385.1. Lineage (NCBI taxonomy): Eukaryota > Viridiplantae > Streptophyta > Magnoliopsida > Asparagales > Asparagaceae > Asparagus > Asparagus kiusianus. Next base: position 370,520 of record BQKN01066326.1, on the reverse strand, counting down.
TGTTCTTCCCTTGATCTTCCTCGTATGGAGGTTCAGAATCTCTGACCATCAATCTGGTTCTGTTCTCATAAAACTTTCCCAAAGGGGTTTTGGCATTCGTCGCGCTTTCCATCGCGACAGTAGACTGTAAAATTGGCGGGCAAGTTGAGAATATGGAAGAGTCAGAAACCCTCATCAAGGGTTCAGCTGATTCTTCTAATAAATTGACGGGCCTCTCGATTGAGAGCTCATCAGACAGTTCGTGGAGCATCTATCTTGAAGGATGGGCTATGAGTCCTACTCCCTCGATCACGAGGCCACTGCGCGCTGAACCTCGACATAATGATCAGAGTGAACCAGGTACGTAGATTTTTTACATGGACAAAGTTAATTTGAAATGTATAAATTTTCATCTGGGGGTAAATGTTGAATTAATTGAATTGTCCTGTTTTCTGTCAGAGACAACGCGTCCTCTGTATGTTGGGTATTTCGAAGGATTGGGTCAGGAGCCAAGAATGTGGAGGAGGAATGGGAGGAAGCGGAAGCCGAGGATTTGGTTCCAAGAACAGAGGAGAACTGAGGGGTTAGAGGAAATTTGGTTGGCGGTGGAGACGATACATCTCGGTTCCAAAATAAGGTAAACTTATATGAATGCCAGCTTTTTTCCCGCTTCTAAGTAGTTACGCTACATTTTGAATGATGCTTCAAAAAAAAAAAAAAAAAAAAAAAAACTGAATCAACTGCACGCAAAGAAGAAAAGCATTTGCAGTGTATAATTCTACTTGAGTTCCAGAGACAAAATAATATATATAGTTTTCGATTGCTTTATTACACTTCAAGAAAGAATGGAAGGTCTGAACTTGGCCTACTAAAAACCGCAGGGAGACGTGGGTCTCTCGACGACGCGCCTAATATCTCCTAAAACCTGGGAATATATACCGCTGGAATCAAGACTTGAACCCGCTGACATCGGTATTGAAACTCTATTATGAGACTTGTTGCAGTTTGACTTCTAAGCATCAGGACTTTTACATTTATGAGTTCATGAATCTTATATTGCTTGGAGATTATGGTTATCTTTGGCATCCTGGAGTACCTGCCGTACGTGTGAGCAGACCTTTCTTCTTTTTTTCTTTCTCATTTGTTTTAGTTTCGGGATGAAGATTTATAAGGGAGAATAAAGACAGAGATGTTATTATTTGTACTCTTTTTGTCTTATTTTTAAATATGTTCAGTGAGACGGTACTATTGTAAGGATGATGGTATTATTTATAAAAAATCTGTAGTTTTTATGTGTTCTTTGTTACAATGCCAATTTAATTCCACTATGCGAAGTAATAGCTAGAAATATAAGTTAAACTAATTAAACAGATATATTTCATTGAGAAAGCAGCAAAAAAAATTATTAAACTGTGTATAGATCAATTTAACTTAACGGAATAAAATAATTATCCAGTGTCAACAATCAGCCGCGCGCCCATTGCCCACAAACTTTGACAATCAAGAATTCGGTGTAGTTTTATTTGAAAAATTATAAAGGTGTCGAGTCTCACCAATAAATTATTATTAGTGGCGGGTCTCACTAATAATATTTTATTGTGCATAGTATTTTTCCAAATCCTATAAATAGGCTTCAAATCCTTAAGGAAAAAATCATCGCAGAAACAACTTCTTATATAGAAGAGTGAGAGAGAAAAAACAGAGAGAAATTCTCCTTGTAAAGAGAGAGAGTTTGTAACTCCAGAGTTTTCTCCTCATAGTGGATTCTTCTATCCTTGCCCGTTGGCGTAGGCAATCAAGTGCCGAACCACGTAAATCTGTGTGTCCAACTTTTTATCTCTATTTTGCTCTACTATTGCTACGATACTGCTCTATTAGGCCCCGAGTTTGTCCCAACAAGTGGTATCAGAGTCAACTTAGGGTTGCTTGTATATATATACTTATCGTATGCTCTGTGGCTGCCACCAAAGATGGATCCTTCACATCAGAAAATAAGTTAGGTTATCATTTATCCTTTGAAGGTGACGGGTACTATTCACGAGTACGGTGTTGTTCATAAATACGGTACTATTCACAAGCATGGTACTATTCACGAATACGAGTACTGTTCATAAATACAGTTATTGTTTACGTGGGATAGTAAAAAGTTACTGTTCGTGGTAGAAGCAATGACGGCGAAGTTCAAGATCGAGAAATTCGACGGAGTGATTTCTCACTGTGGAAGTTGAAGATAAAGGCTATCTTGAAAAAAAATAATTGTCTGGCGGCCATCAGTGCAAGGCCGGACGACATCACAGATGATAAGAAATGGAACGAGATGGACGAAAATGTTATTGTAAATCTCCATCTGGTATTAGCAGACGGGGTGCTGTCAAGCATAGAGGAAAAGAAGACAGCAAAAGAGATCTGGGATACTCTAACAAAGCTATATGAGACGAAATCCATGTACAATAAAATCTTCTTAAAAAGGAGACTTTACACTCTTAGGATGGCGGAATCTACATCGATGACCGACCACATCAACACCCTAAACACACTGTTCTCCCAACTCACAACGTTGGGGTATACAGTTGGTGGGAATGAACGTGCAGAACTTCTACTTCAGAGTCTACCTGACTCGTATGATCAACTCATAATCAACCTGACAAACAACGTCCTTACAGACAATCTAGTCTTCGATGATGTTGCAGCCGTTGTTCTGGAAGAAGAAAATCGGCGCAAGAATAAGGAAGACATGCTGGCAAGTTCGCAGCAAGCGGAAGCATTGTCGGTGACGAGAGGAAGATTAACGGAACGTGGCTCTAGTGGGAGTCATGCCCATGGTAGATCGAAATCACGAAGTAAGAAGAATATCAAATGTTACAACTATGACAAAAGAGGGCATGTCAAATCGGAGTGTTGGCATAGCAAGAAGAGTGGAAATAAAAAGTATTCAGAGCCATCAACATCTAAAGGATGCGTTGTTAGCACATCAGATGATGGTAAAATTTTATATAGTGGAGCAAACACTGTTGATGAAGGCAGAAAGAAGTTTGCTGATGACTGGCTTCTGGATTCAGCAGCCTCCTGGCACATGACCTCTCGGAGAGAATGGTTTCACAAATATGAACCTATCTCAGGAGGATCTGTATTCATGGGGAATGATCATGCCTTGGAGATTTGTGGTATTAGTACTATCAAAATCGAAATGTTTAATGGTATAACACGCACCATTCAAGATGTGCGACATGTTAAGGGCTTGAAGAAGAATCTATTATCTCCGGGACAATTAGATGAGCTTGGGTGCAAGACCCATATCGAGAATGGGATCATGAAGATTGTTAGAGGGACGTTTGTGGTGATAAAAGGAGAAAAGATAGCTACAAATCTGTACATGCTCAAGGGAGAAACCATGCAGGAAGCTGATTCACGTGTGACATCAACCAGCCATGGAGAAGAACAAACCATGATATGACATCGCAAACTAGGTCACATGTCAGAACGAGGCTTGAAGATTCTCTCCGATCAGAAACTGCTTCCCGGACTTAATTCGGTAGCTCTTCCATTCTACGAGCATTGTGTTACTAGTAAGCAGCATCGGCTAAAGTTCAACACATCGAGTTCTAGAAGCAAGGCTATTCTGGAACTGGTTTATTCTGATGTATGACAAGAACCAGTTACATCCTTAGGAGGAGCAAAGTACTTTATGTCCTTTATTGATGATTACTCTAGGAGATGTTGGGTGTATCCTATCAAGAAGAAGGCGGATGTGTTCTCGGTCTTTAAAGCCTACAAAGCGCGGGTCGAGCTTGAATCTGAGAAGAAGATCAAGTGCTTGAGGTCAGATAATGGAGGAGAATACACAGACAGTGAATTCCTAGCATTCTGCAAGCATGAAGGCATCAAAAGACAATTCAGTACGGCTTATACTCCTCAACAAAATAGAGTGGCGGAGCGGATGAACATAACTCTGTTGGAAAGAACAAGAGCTATGTTGGTAATTGCAAATCTGGATAAAGTCTTTTGGGCGAAAGTAGTAAAAACCCCCTGTTATGTGGTGAATCGATCTCCATCAACTGCAATACAATTGAAGACGCCGATGGAGATGTGGACTGGCAAGCCAGCTGATTATTCCAACCTCCATATATTTGGAAGTCCAGTGTACATAATGTACAATGCCCAAGAAATTACAAAGTTAGATTCAAAATCTAGAAAATGCATATTCTTAGGGTATGCTGATGGAGTAAAGGACTCAGAGATTGTTATCTTTGTAGAGAACCAACTACAAAGTGAAGAGAACGAAATTAGTTCGAGGAAGGACTCAGAGACTGTAGCTGTTCAGGTAGAAGATAATCCGAATTCTTCTGAAGCAACACCGGAGCATGATGTACCAGACTTGGTCGAGTCCGAGGCTCCAGAAGTTCGAAGGTCAACTCGTGAGAGAAGACCACCGACTTGGCACTTTGAGTATATTACGGAAAGTAATGTTGCATACTGTCTTCTAACAGAAGATGGAGAGCCATTAACTTTTCATGAAGCTATAAATGGTACAGATGCATCTTTGTGGATGGCATCAATGCAAGAAGAAATTGAAGCTCTCCATAAGAACAAGACTTGGGAACTTGTGTCACTATCACAAGAGAGAAAGACCATTGGAAACAAATGGGTCTACAAGATTAAGCGAAATGACAAGGATCAAATGGAACGATATCGTGCTAGATTGGTGGTAAAAGGATATGCTCAGAAAGAATGTATTGATTTTAATAAAATATTTTCTTCTGTTGTTCTACTTACAACAGTCCGAATAGTCCTGGCTATGAGCATTATATTTGACTTACATCTAGAGCAGCTAGATGTGAAAACAATATTTTTTCATGGAGATCTTAAAGAAGAAATTTACATGCTCCAACCAGAAGGTTTTGAAGAAAAAGGAAAAGAAAACTTGGTTTGCAGATTGAACAAATCTCTATACGGTTTAAAGCAGGTGTCGAGATGTTGGTATAAGAGATTTGATTCATTTATCTTGAGCCTTGGATACAACATACTTAATTCAGATCCTTGTGCATATTTTAAGAGGTTTGGTAAAAATAACTTTTTATCTTATTGTTATATGTTGACGACATGTTGGTTGCAGGCCCCAACAAAGATCGTATCCAAGAATTAAAGGCTCAGTTAGTTATGGAATTTGAAATGAAGGATTTAGGATCTGCAAACAAGATTCTAGGGATGCAAATTTACCGAGACAGAATTAATAGGAATATTTGGTTTTCTCAGAAGAACTATTTGAAGAAAATCTTGCGGCGCTTTAACATGCAAGATTGTAAGTCAATTTCTACCACACTTCCTGTTAATTTTAAGTTATCCTCCAGTATGAGTTCTAGCAGTGAAAAAGAGAGGATGGAGATGTCTCGAGTACCATATGCGTCAGCAGTGGGAAGCTTAATGTTCGCGATGATTTGTACAAGACCAGACATTGCACAAGCAGTGGGAGTGGTTAGTCGATACATGGCGAATCCTGGTAAAGAGCATTGGAATGCTGTAAAGAGGGTTCTAAGATACATTTAAGGAACCTCAAATGTTGCATTATGTTATGGGGGATCTGATTTTATTGTTAGTGGATATGTTGATTTTGTTTATGCAGATGATTATGATAATAGCAAATCCACCACAGGCTATGTGTTTGTACTTGCTGGCAGAGCTGTAAGCTGGGTTTTAAAACTACAGTCAGTTGTGGCTACTTCAACAATAGAAGCAGAGTATGTAGCAACTACACAAGCCAGTAAAGAAGCGATGTGGTTGAAGATGGTGTTGGAGGAACTGGACCATGAACAAAAGAAGATTTCTTTATTTTGTGACAGACAGAATGCTTTGCATTTGGCAAGAAATCCAGTATTTCATTCAAAGACCAAACACATTCGAGTTCAGTATCACTTCGTTTGTGAGAAAGTGGAAGAAGGAACAGTGGATATGCAGAAAATTCACACCAAAGACAATGTCGCAGATTTTTTGACAAAAGCAGTTATACTAACAAGTTTATTTGGTATCGATCCTCCTGTGATCTGTCAGAGACGTAAGCAACATGAAGATGATAAGATAGAAAGAATGGTGTGAAGATATGATTGATACTCAATCAAATCTATAAGTGGGAGATTGTCAACAATCAGCCGCCCACTGCCCACAAACTTTGACAATCAAGAATTCGGTGCAGTTTTATTTGAAAAATTATAAAGGTGATAGGCCCCACCAATAAATTATTATTAGTGATGGGTCCCACTAATAATATTTTATTATACATAGTATTTTTTTAAATCCTATAAATAGGCTTCAAATCCTTAAGGAAAAAATCATCCCAGAAACAACTTCTTATATAGAAGAGTGAGAGAAAAAACAGAGAGAATTTCTTCTTGTAAAGAGAGAGAGTTTGTAACTCCAGAGTTTTCTCCTCATAGTGGATTCTTCTATCCTTGCCCGTTGACGTAGGCAATCAAGTGTCGAACCACGTAAATCCGTGTGTCCAACTTTTTATCTCTATTTTGCTCTACTATTGCTGCGATCCTGCTCTATTAGGCCCCGGGTTTGTCCCAACATCCAGGACCTAAGAACTTTATACGTGTCATAATTGAAGGGAAAGAGGGGCATTATACTTAACATTTGAAAATGGTAAACTTCTAGAAACATTTAGTAAGTTGAAAGCTATGAATACGTTAAGGTAAAGGTGAATACGTGGTCCGAAGAAATTTTCTAGAAGTGTGAGTTTCACGAAAGCACAATGAACTACGAGCCTAGGGTTTCAAATCTGTAAGAATAAAATCTTGAAGTTTGATCAAAACGGAGAAGTTTCTATCGTCGAATTGAGTTTGAGCTACAAGACCGCTGGCGTTCAGTTGAGGTAGATGACGATAATTTCTTTTTTTCTTTTTTCTTTTTTTTTCATTCTTTTTCTCTCCTCCAGTCAGCTCATAACAAATGTGACCCTAGACAAATAAGGATATGTTTGTTTGCACGGAAGTAATTGTGAAGTAACTGAAGTAAAAGAAGTAGATGCTACTGTTTGTGTCAAAAGTTGTCTTTTCCATTGTTTTCAAACCTGTTACACCGTTTATCGATTACAAGTTCAAACTGAAAGAAAAGTTGATCTTTTTATAAGATCTTCTTACAACGAAAAATAAAGATTATAACTTTATCAAACAAAACGCAGCAGTAGTTTATCTTTCGCTGCTTTGCGTGTGATCTTTGCCTGTGCCGAGGACGCATTAGTCCGTGGACCGCCGCAGATCAAACCCGATCGACAGTATAACTACGCTCTTGTTTCACGAAGGAAACAATTACGGAAGCGACAATCATGACCAAGCGAGATTGTGACTCTTCTCGAGATTAAAACCAAGTTTAATCCGGAGGAAAGAAGGGGAAAGAATCACAAACCTTTCGAAGGGTTTTCTTTATGAAAGTGTTCGCCAAGATCTGATGATTCTCCTCTGAAATTCGTGGTTAGCTGGACAATTTGACAGCACCTCGCCTTCTCAATCTCAGATCTTCTTGAAAGAAGACCCTAGGCTTCTATTTATAAGCCTTTGGAGACGTCCTTTTGAATAAGAATTGGTGTTTAAACGTTATCTGCAGTTAATAACCACTTAAACGCGTCTAGGGATAACCTTAAAACAATTAGGGAGGTTCTGGGACGAAAGAATCCTTAAAAATCATCGAAATCCGTGTTTGGGGAGGTTTTGTACTCAATAAGAGTCCTGGTGGTTCGGGACTGTGCGAGTCACCATTTGATGGCTCGCATGGGTGCGAGCCACCAATTGGTGACTCGCGCCTACACGGGCCTTGTTTGTTAGAAATTTTTATAATAAAGAGAAATGGTAAAAGAATTGTGTTTGATTTTATTCTCTCTAACTGCTTAGAAAAAGAATGTTTACAACTCTCTCAACTCTCAATTACAATTTGAATTCCTGAATACAAAAGAGAAGAGAATGAATTTGATTCTCTCCTTTGTTTAAAACTGGGTCCTTCACGGTGGCGATGAGATGCTTCCCTCGAGTGCTTGCGTCGAGTTTGCTTCTCGTTGACGGTCTGAACGTCTCAATCTGCTGGAACAACTGATCGGTTTGGTTGATAACTCTTGACGAGTATTGTAGCTCAGGATGAGTAACAAACTCTGGTAAAAAGAGTTATCTGAACCGAAAATGATTCGGTTAATAAGCCAAGTATCTAACGTCTGGATTCCTCAATGGATGTTGATTCCCCAGACTGCATAAAGAGTTGATTCTATTTCTCTCAGATCCTCTCCAGAAAATCCGATCTCAAGATAATATCTCGCCCCCTCAAAGATCCGATTCTCAAAAATCCAATCCTTTAACTCTGTTGAGTTTTTGGATATTTATAGGGGGATTAGGGGTGTAACTGCCCCCATAATCCGCGCCTAAATGGGGGTTTAGTTACCCCATTAATCGGGTGTAACAACCCACGTAAACCACTCCCTATATCATGGGTAGATAACAGCTTCGAAGTTGTTACGATCACGTTTGAATGAGTCAGAACCTTGACTTGCATTCTGGCGGTGATTGTAAAGAGATGCTGTGACGAGCCGCGTTATGCAGCGATAGAGCTGCGTTGTGTAACGATAGAGCTGCGTTGATAGCGATGATGAGCTGCGTTCGGCAGCGGTTGACGAGCTGCGTTCAGCAGCAGTGATGAGTTGCACTGGGCAGCGATTGATGAGCTGCGTTGGGCAGCGATTGATGAGCTGCGTTGGCAGTAATGATGAGCTGCGTTCGGCAGCGGTTGACGAGCTGCGTTGGGCAGCGATGATGAGCTGCGTTCGGTAGCGGTTGACGAGCTGCGTTGGGCAGCGATGATGAGCTGCGTTCGGCAGCGGTGATGAGCTGCGTTGGGCAACGATGATGAGCTGCGTCCGGTAGCGGTTGACGAGCTGCGTTGGGTAGCGGTTGACGAGCTGCGTTCGGCAGCGATGATGAGCTGCGTTCGGTAGCGGATGATGAGCTGCGTTGGGTAGCGGTTGATGAGCTGCGTTCGGCAGCGGTTAACGAGCTGCGTTCGGCAGCGGTTAACAAGCTGCGTTGGCGGCGATGACGAGTCTACAGATGTCTTCTCTGTCTTTATATATGGATGACACCAATGACCAATCAAGAAGGTCCTATTCAGGCCATTTGTGATAATTAAGGCATCCCAATAGCGCTCTATCAACTACAGGTCACAATCTTCACTAAGATGACTTGATCGTGTGCTTCTCAACATGCTGAATATTCACTTATAGCTCTCTAGATCTTCCTGCTTTTCTAAAATCATTACACTGCTCATCAGCATCTCTAATAATTGCTAATGTAGTATCAGCTACACTGTTGTCGCAGCCATCAAGATCAATCATCTCGCATAAGAGGCTTGTTAGCAGCGGATGAAGCTATGTTCATGCTCACATTGGTGTGGTGTCTTGATGATGGTACATAAAGAGGACTTCTTCGCCTTGGTTCGAAGAAGCCACTAATTTGTAGAGTGTTACAAAGATCGTCGTTTTGTAATCTTTGCCTTAGCTCTTTTGATATGTGGGAGTCGCCAGATTGTAACTTTCAGCATCAGTGTTTGATGAGGAGTCATCTTATTGTAAATTTTAGACAGCCTACAGAACCCCCTCCAAAGTTTTCGAAAGTTTGCGGTTGACTAGGACGAATTTTCGAAACACTTTGGATCCCAAGATTTTACTGACTGAATGCACCCCATTGCAGACTGGATGGAACATCATCATTTTAATTCGCCAATGATAACTTGAGTTTTAGCTTGCATAACTAAGTTCCTCATCTTCAGGGGACCCGTCTGAACTTAGGATAAATCAATTGTCATGGACAAAACGAACCACAGAATTTTTATCCCCAGATTAATCAAGAGGATAACTCTTGGTTGGAATGTTATGCATTCTGAGAATATCAACTGCATATCAGGCTGGGAATAATCGCCAGAACGCATGTCTAAGTCGTGCGTTCAAATGTCTGAATACGAGGGTGCGTTCGAAAATTGAAATCCCTCATTTAAAAATGCGAAAATCGCGTTTTGGGTGGGATTTTCGCCTAAAATCCTGCGCTGATTTGATGGTTACAGCTGTATATAAATAAACCACTAAGGTCAAATCAAAAAGGTCATTCGACCTTTCTCTGTTTTCCTGTCAACCGCTTAACAGAACCCCTGTTCATCTTCTCTGGTGCTCTTAGCGGAAGAGAAATCTATCTTCTGTTAACCCATTCTGCATCTTCTCCGTCACCCTCAAAATGGTTCCCAAGAAGAGATTGGCCTCCAAGTCCAAGACCGCCCAAACTCGGGGCGCCCCTTCAGCTAAGTCATCTGGAGATGTTCAGGCCACCGCCCTGACATCTCCGACTTCCTCGATCCGCTGTAAGTCTGGGTAGTTGAAAGGTATTTCGACAAGTTCTTTATCTTTCGATTTTTGATCGGGAGTTCCGCCATCCCTATTAGAACATAGAGATCACTTTTGGTGTCCCTAGGTCTTAAAAACGCATGGTTAACTCCATCGTTCGTGCTACTTTAACGCAAGTCTGAACCTGGCGTTTTGAATTTTAGACGCAGGTTAAGACCCTGCGTTTTGGGACCTGGACGCAGGTCTGGGCCTCGTGCTCAAAAAGAATTTGGATGCGGGTTGAAACCCTGCGTTTGAGGGTCTGGACGCAGGTCTTGACTTTGCATTCAGAAAGAACTTGGATGCGGGTTGAGACCCTGCGTTTGAGGGTCTGGACGTAGGTCTTGACTCCGCATTCTTGTGTTAGACTTCTTCACTTAATTGACTGATTTTTCCTATTTGCAGAGCGCTACTCCAATGAGTCTCTTTCTTTCAAACATTATTTTGGTCATGCGGGAGTTGCGGAGAAAAATGCAGTCTTCAGTTTTCATTATGAGCATTCGGTCTTTCAGGACACGAACCAAGAACGAGCGAAGCTTATTACCCAAGCTTTCCCTGAGACTCTCAGGTCTCTGGTTACGGATGCTAAGTTTAAAACTGCAGAGCGTGAGATCTTAAAGAAACCACCCTTCCTCTTTGGGGATTCTGTCAACATGGATCCCAAGCGGATGTCCGAGGGGAATTACAAATGGTTAAGGGTCGTCAACAACCGTCGTCTTTTTCTTCCCAATTTAGGGCGGATGTGGCCAATCTCTTACTATCAGTGTGCATCCATCCCACGGTCGATGAATTGGGAACTTGTTCAGGACCAAGGAGGTGTTGCTACCGGGCACATCACTTATCGTGGCACTCACTCTGCTGGTTTCAACAACTTTATGGCTTTAAAGCCAGGCTTATTCAAAAAAGAACATCCCGTTGGAGAGCCTGCTAAATTGGCGGCGGTTTTCATTAGGAAATTCATCTCGGTCCAAGGAGAGTTCCCTGCTCAAGATTTCAGGGCTCCCACATGGGTTCATTCCAGTGAGTCGGACTGGTGGGCCCGGATGATAAATTTTGTTCTGGAGGAGTTAGAAGAACCTTTAAGAATTTCTGAGTTGCGGGTTCCAATAACGGCCACTCAATATGGAATTTCTCCAAATTACAGTGGGCTTTTTGCTATGTTGGAGTTCTACAATCCTCACACTGGTACCTTTTTCACCCCAGTTGGTGAATTAGGCTTTGCTCTTCACGAGATGTTTGAGATTTCCGGTTTGTCTTTCGGAGAATTGCCTTATGAGGAGTTTGTTCCTGGAAGCAGGGAGCTGGAGAATCTGAAAAATACTGCTCCCGACCTCTATAACACTTACTGGGAACTAATGTGCCATTTCCAGATATGTGCACAAACTACCGGGAAAAGAGCCGGAGGTGTGAAACAAGGACAATGGGCCGAGTATCTTTTCCGGAATTTATGGAATAAGGAGGCAAAGGTGACTTGTTTGGCTGCTGATACTCTCGAAGAGATCACCGAACGCATCAATGATGTGACCTCTCACTATACCTGTGAAGTAAAAGAAGATGTCTTTCCAGCATTTACCACATTTGAGAGCTTCCATTATCAAGCAGAAGTCCCAATTTCCGACATGGCTCTGTTCGCAGGTTTTCTTACTCTTTGGTTGAAGAGATGTATAGTACCCACCAGGCCAGTGGATGCTATTACGGTAGAGGTGTTATACCCTGCTGTACTTCTAGCTCATGGGCGGCCCTTGAACCTCCTTTCAGCCATGGTGTGCTGCTTGCAGAGCGGCTTGCGGGAATTGTCTTCTGAGTTCATTGCCGTCAAGAAATTGGACTCGGATGGGAAGACTGTCATCCAAACTCCAACCCCTCGAGTACCAATGTCATATATTTATTTGGTATCTTGGTTCGTTTTGCACTGTCCTTCGATAATGTCGACTCCTAAATCTAATGACCCCTCGGCGCCTCTTGTTCAACAATTAGAAACTGCCGAATGGGATAGTTGGTACCAAGTTAAGTTCCGTGAAATATTCAGGCGGGAGCATAATTACGAGATTGCTTGCAAGTTCCCCGCTTTTGAAGGTGGTGCATATGGAGAACTCTATCAAGATACCCCCGGACGGAACGCTTTTACTACACTTAGTAGAGGTGCTTTTTGGTGGCTCATAAATATCCGCCCGGGTTATCTCATTTTTCGGCAAGGGAGAAAATGTTTTATTGAACCCTATCAGCCTTATCGCTTTTCTCGGCAATTTGGCTATGATCAAATCTACGTCGGGAATCCAAACCCTGCTCTTGCGTATACGGGAAATGTATATGAAGGAGCGAGAGCTTGGTACTACTCGGTAGCAGGATGCACCGGCGCGAAGTTTCGACTACCGCATAAGATGCCCAATATTCGTACCTTTTTAAGTTTCTGCACGTGGTACCAGGCTACCTCCCAGGTTCTAGCTTACAACATGAATACCTCTTGTCTGAGGGCCATCCGCAGATGGTATGCTGCCAAGAGTAGTGCTTGTTGGGAACATGGTTGATGTTACAATATCTCTTGTATTTTGATGATAACAAATTATTATTTATCTAACATATTTTACTGTAGATTCTAGATAAGCATCTCAAAGCAACAATCAATTTATCAAGGCTATTTCAAAGATCAAAAGATGAAGTTCAAAAGATGAAGTTCAAAAGATGTAAATTTTATCTTTTCTTTTAGAACTTTTGTACAAGCCTTGATCACACACACAACACACACTATTTACTTAGAAAATCATAAAAAATATTCTAAGTATAATCCTAATTTTAATCAACACATAAATAAGTTTTTAAACTATTGAAAATATCAAAAATATGTTTTCTGGCCGACCAAAGATCCTTCTGGTCGACCAGATAGATCAGCCAGTAACAGAGAATCAGAAATTTCTCTGTCTGGTCGACCATATAAGGATCTGGTCGACCAGAGGCTTCAGTTTCGACCTTTCTGGTCGACCAGGCCTCAATCTGGTCGACCAGACAGTGTTTCTAACAGCTATATTTTTCAAATATATATGAACGTTTTGTGAACGTTTTTGGCAGTTATTTTTGAATGTTTTTGAACGAAAATTACACCTATAAATAGGTGTTAAGTTCAGAAATCTTATATCTCAATTCATATACATAAACTTGAGTTTTTCTTGACTTCTTATGATCATTTTGAAGAGAAAAACTGCCTGAAAATTTCAGTTTTTGTTCTTGATAAAAATTCCATTACTCTAGAACAAAAATCATCCCTATAGCCTGTTGTAATTCACTCACATCTACACATCAAGGCTTATAGGAAGAGAAAGTTGTACCATCTTGTTTTTGATTTGATAATCTCTTGGAAGAAGAGATTGTTGTGGTATTGGCAATTGGAGATTGTCTAAGTTGTACTGTTGGCTTGCGGGTTGCAAGTGCTTGCGGGTTTGCAAGTGGAAATAGTGGAGAAATCTCAAGCGAGGCTTGGGGACTGGATGTAGGTCTGGAGGACCGAACCAGTATAAATCCGTGTGTTTGCGTTTGCAATTTTCTGTGATTGTCTACATATTGGTTTGATCCTTCTTACTCTTTGTGTTATTATCTTATTGAAATTTAAAGTTTCCGCATTAGATTTCATAAACACTATTCAACCCCCCCCTTCTAGTGTTTGAGTGCCATTACAGCGATCCTACAGTGCTAAACGATTCCGTGCCCGGGGGGCCAGCGAATACTTGGCATATGAAAAGGCGATCACGGAGGATGAGCAGCAACAAACACCAGAAGCTGAACAGCGTCAGCCGCCAGAAGAAGTTCAGGAAACGGTCAGGGTGCCAGATGCCCCTGCAGTGGAGCCTTCGAGAATCCGGACTCGGAGTAAGAGTGCTGCTGGCAAAAGAGCACTTGATGCAGCTGAAGAAGCCAAATATGACAAACAGGTTCGTCGGAAGTTAGCGCTCGAACCCCCTATTTCTAAGCTTATGTCAGATGCTCAGAAAGCATGGCATGCTGAAGAGGAAGAACAAGAGTCAACTGCTATGCAACTCTCGCCTCAGCCTGGTCTTCCCAACGTTGGTCCTGCTTTAGAAGGTCCTGCCTCTTCTGCCCATTCGCTGCATGAAGAAGAACATGGCGATGAATCATTTGCAGGAGGTATGGAATTTGTCCCTGAAGACACGCTTCGTGATACCGCTTCTACTGCTCATGCTGTTGAAGAAGATAGACCTCCGGCCGCAGAGTCGACTGTAGCTGCCCAAGAGGACTTAGCGGCTGACAAGTCTCCTTCTGCTTCTGTGCTATTACCACCTGTAGAAGATGTACAGCCTAGCCCTACTACCGGTATCATACCAAAGCCTACTTTCACTGAAGATCCACCAACACTCCTTCCCATTAATGAAGAGGAGTCTACAGATCATAGCGACGATGCGGACGACGCAGATGGTGGTGACGACCAAAGTGGGAGTGACGAAAATAATGACACTTTAAGTGATGATAATGATGATCCTGAGGAGTGGGATATCCGACCACCCTCTTCTTCAGACAAAGCTTCGCCATACGTCCCTTTGCCCCTCACGGGTAAGCGTCGTCCATTTTGATTTACAACCAGTTTCTATTGTATATTAAATAATTTTCCTATGCAGATCCCATGGTACATGAGGCGAGTACTGTCACCCCTCCCTCAACACAACAGCTTACGCTACCACCAGCTCAGATGTCAGAGCCCTCAAAGCCCTCAGAGCCCTCAACGATGACTCTTCCGCCGACGACTTTGTTGACAATTTCTTTAGCCTCAACGGAAGTGGTAGACGTGCCGAGATCATCTACAGCGGGGGAATTGATGGCTGTGCAATCAAGTCCATCTCAACTGGATATCGGTATTCTTTCTCAGGCCACTACACCGAAATCGCCTGCTGGTCTTTTACTTGGCTTCGAGTCTTCAGAGATTTCTGTACCGTCGCCTATTGCTGTTTCGAGTCCCACAGATGTACCGGATTTTCTCAAGATTTCTCTTGACTATTTGGAACATCTCACCAGGAAAGTAATTGAGGTCGTGGTGGCCGGACGAGATACTTTTGATACCTACAAACCTATGCTCACAAACAGTTTGAACAACCTCAAGTTCGTAGGTGACGTCGATGTTGTTCAGCGTTGCTCCGAAGCCATCTCACGCCTAGAGGGACAACTCAGATTCTTGGAGGCTTTGGGTCGCGCTGATATCCAAGCGCAGATCGCATCTACTTTTGAGGATATTCAAGCTGAAGAACTCAATAAGTATGAAGCCGCTCGACGTCATATAGCTGAGGAAGAGGTTGAGGTGGAACAACTGCAACAGCTACACGCTCAAAAACAAACTGAGCTGACACTTTCAAATACTTCTCTGGAGAATTTGTGAGAGAAGATCGCTGTCGCTGAAGTGGAGCTGACTAGGATGAAGGCTCAATTCAAACGAGAAGAAGCTATCGTCACCGAGCTCAACGTTAAAAGTGCCGCTTCTCTGGTAAATTACCGTACTAAAGCTAGTGCTCTAGAGGAGGCTAAGAAGGAGGTGGCTGCCATGCTATCTAGTGAGGACGAGCTTCGGAAGCGGGCTGAAATGCTGGTGCGAGCTAATCACGAAGAGAAGCTTTCTGATATTAAGTCTCAGATTGTTTCATTCAGTTTGATGAATTGACAAGTCTATCTTTGTATCGCTCTTTTGGTAGAAACATCTTTTATTTCAAGTTGCCTGGTTTTCCTTTTTGAATAAAAGTGTTGCTGTTTTTGTTTTTTTTTTCATTGTTTCTTTTGCATATCATTCTCTGACATGGAACAATAAAATTCCACCTTAGATAGATTGTCTGTATGCTCTTGTTTTAAGCATAAAAGAAATTTATAAATTTTCGACATGCTATATTGCATGGCAACTTTGAGGACTTATCGCTCTGTTGATGAGAGTCGATAAGTTTGAAGTGTTGCGATCGGAGCAACTTTGAGGACCTATCGCTCTGCTGACGAGAGTCGATAAGTTTGAAGTGTTGCGATCGGAGCAACTTTGAGGACCTATCGCTTTGTTGATGAGAGTCGATAAGTTTGAAGTGTTGCGATCGGAGCAACTTTGAGGACCTATCGCTCTGTTGATGAGAGTCGATAAGTTTGAAGTGTTGCGATCGGAGCAACTTTGAGGACCTATCGCTCTGTTGATGAGAGTCGATAAGTTTGAAGTGTTGCGATCGGAGCAACTTTGAGGACCTTCGCTCTGTTGATGAGTCGATAAGTTTGAAGTGTTGCGATCGGAGCAACTTTGAGGACCTATCGCTCTGTTGATGAGAGTCGATAAGTTTGAAGTATTGCGATCGGGGCAACTTTGAGGACCTATCGATCTGTTGATGAGAGTCGATAAGTTTGAAGTGTTGCGATCGGAACAACTTTGAGGACCTATCGCTCTGTTGATGAGAGTCGATAAGTTTGAAGTGTTACGATCGGAGCAACTTTGAGGACCTATCGCTCTGTTGATGAGAGTCGA
>BQKN01066326.1:307434-328942 GCA_022839385.1 Asparagus kiusianus | reverse complement strand
GAGTCGCCAGATTGTAACTTTCAGCATCAGTGTTTGATGAGGAGTCAGCTATCTTATTGTAAATTTTAGACAGCCTACAGGCCTCCGAATGGTGTTTCGTTCATCTTTTTTTTTGATATTTTCGCGATTCGTGATTCTTTCAATTCCCTTGTTTTGCGTATGCTTCATCGCTTCGCTGACTTGTGCATTCTATTGATCCATTTCATACACTTACTAATGTTGGATAAATTCCCTTGACTTGGATAATAACGTTTATCGTCTTCTCCTTGTCTTGAACTGTGTTTGAGGACCTATAGGTAATTTTTAACGCATACAGATACCCCCTCCAAAGTGTTTCAGTCTCGTTTCTTTTATAGAAGAGCCTGAAATACTTTGGATGTGATAGGCCCAACCTTCAATCGGTGCAAAAGGACCTGTAATGGGCTTCATCTCTTGACTCCTTCATTCTTCAATCTATTCAGCATTCTGTTGAACAGATAAAGTTTTTACGGTTCTGCGTTTATCGTCTGACCGCTGTCGAAGTCTTGAATTAAAACTTATATATTAAATGGTATTGTTGAGCTGACTATCTTTGTTGGGAATTCATATTTGACGACGTCTTGACAGGCATTGACCAAAAGTTATGTGTTGAAGCGGAGAGGACCAGTTTATACTCGTATACTCTTAGGAGTTTTGGAAATTAGTTTAGCCTCATATACTCATCGGAGGTCGTCGGGTTATCCTTAAGAATATTCTATACAATATTCTCTAGAAACTTCCCGTCGAGGATGGGAAACAGTTTAAACTTGTATACCTATTGGAGTACGAATACAGATACCGTATATGTTGGAAATGATCGACGATGGACCAAAACACCTGTGAATTGGCCAGACAGCTCGCCACACCTGCGAGCCAGCAAAAGGTGGCTCGCATACGTGCGAGCCAACAAAAGGTGACTCGTCGTGTGTGAGCCAGTAAACGCTGGCTCGGGTCTTGCAAGCCAGCTGGTGATGGCTCGGGTTTTGGTTCAACTTCGGGGGGAACTTTAAAACCCGAACTGTTCTTCTTCTTCATTTGTCGTTTCAAATATTCTTCTTCGAGCCTTTTCTTCAAGAACTCATTTCAGAACCTCTGAGTCCTCTTTACTCTTTTCTTCAAACCTCTTCAATCTTTCTTAAATCCCACTGAGTTCACGAATTGGGAACTAGGGTTTCAATTTGCTTTTGATTTGGGTTCAAGCATTTGTGGGTTCTTTTCGCAGAGCTTCATTCTCCTTGATCCTTTTCGCACTCAGGTAAGAACTTCACCCTATTCATGGCTTCTTTTTCTTTGATTCTGGGGGTTTAGGGTTAGGGCCGAAACCCTAATTTGCTTTTTCCTGCAATGAATTTCAACAGTGGCTAAGGACGCCTCTCTTCAAGAGTTTGGGTAATCGCTTAAGCTCTGGATGTGTCCTGAGTCTAAATTAGATCTCTAAAACTCAATTTTGTCGGGGTTAGTTTCATTCACATTTCGGTTTTAATAGAGGGCTGAAACCCTAGACTGTGTTCTCAGGGAAATCTTGAACCAAGATTTGTTCTTGGTTATAGGATTTGAATTAATCTGGCTTTGAAGAGAAGCCAGAGTGTTTCTTGAATCTGATTTTAGGGTGGATTGAGTTTGCATGTAAACTTAGCCGAAACTCAAGCTTGCATGACATCGGTTTGTGAACTGTGCTTTGATGTTGTGAATTTTGAGCTCATGAAGAGGAAGGGTTGGAGTTTTCATCTTTGTTTGTAGGCACTGTTGAGGTCTTCGACTTTTGCCCATGATCCCTGTATATAACCCTCGAGCTTTTGGTTTGAATGGTTTGTATCTCGATCAAGTCGACGCCCTTGAATTATTTGAATTTGGCTAAACTTAGCCCTGCATTCCTCGGGCTTTTAGCGTACACAATAGCCTAATTTGTAGGCACGTCGTGATTTATTGTTGGTCACGTAGGTGACTTTGGCCGAAATCCTGAAATTCAGGCTTAAATTGTTGCACGACCTGTTGTGGGTTGAAACTGAACCTGCCCCACGCCCGCTACTTAAGTCTGATCGGAACACCATTTTTCTTTGCATTAATCTGATATTTCTCAATTTTTGTCATAATTGACCTGTTAATTTTCTCTGCAGATATGTCGCCTAAGAGATCTCGCGTCGTTCGAGGCTGTTTGGTGACTCAATCGCTCGAGCCGACGCTATTTAGCTGCACAGGTATATCATCACCGCCTCTTTCATTCACGAGTTAAATATCGAGATATCATGCCGCATGTTGCATCCCCGCTTTGTTCTCCTTGGTGAGGTAATTGGGAAGAGCCACCACCCTCCTTCGTAGGGGTGGACGCTTTACAAGTCGTGTTTTGCTTGGTCAAGACATGACTGCATTATCTTGGGGCGATTTCTTGCTGTACTATACTCCGAAGGACAGGTATATCGTTGCGTTATTCATGCGGCAATATATCCCGTGCTTCGTGTGTATAGTGTGTCTTTTAATCGTCTCGCCTAGCTAATCCATCGTGAATATGTATTTGGTATGATATCCTCGCTTTGCTCTCCTTTGTGAGGCATTTGAGAAGAGCCGCTACCCTCCTTCGTGGGGGTGGACGCTTCGCAAGACGTGTTTTGCTTAGTCAAGACACGTCTTAAGGCAATATGAGGCGATCTCATGTTGTGTCATATCACACAGACTCGGTATACCATCGTGTTGTTCGCACGTTAATATGCTTTGTCGTTTGCGTGTGTGATATAATTAAGATCGTCTCACCATTTATAAGGCCGTGACTCTATCTCACGATTTGTGAGGTGAGTTCGACGCCTACACTGTTTTAACATATGCCTTTATGACTATATCTGATAAATACCTATTGTTTTACCTCAGTTGAATTTCTCTCAAGGGAGTTTGGTGCTCATTCAGTAGAGGGCCGCTACAGTGAGGCTTATGCCTCTACTGATGAGCCAATCCCCGTTCCGGTAGCTCCTCAGTTTGCTCCGGGTGTACCAGAAGAGCTTCCACGGTTAATATGGAAGGGAGAGCGCCGCGGTTTAAGGCAACTTATCACGGATGCGCCGTTAGTGAAGGACCCAAGTTCTACGCATCCGCTAAGAAAGCCAGACTATTTGTTTGCGGATTCCATTGAAGATCCCGTCGCTGTTTTTCTTGGAATGGAGCAGTGGCTGCATCATGACGACAGTGGCCACCTATACCTTCCTCCAATTCCTCGCCACCGTTCGCTCGCCGAGCTTTGGTGTCAAGCTGTTCGTCGGGAGATGTCATGGAGATTAACAGAAGAACATGAGCGCATTCACTGTGGCTATATTACCCATGGTACTGCTGGCTCAAGTAATCGAAATCGGATAACAGGGTTACATCCGGGGATTACAGGATTGAATGACCCACCCAAAGGTGAGATCTTCACTGTTGCTAACACTGTGAAGAATCGGCTTGCAGCTTTAGGCCAAGAAATGCCAGCAACCGGCCATTGATGTTATGGCTGGGTACACTTGTCAGATAGACTATGGTGGACCCGTTTGAGCCACTACATCTTAGATCGATTTGGTGAGGATTTGAAGGCTAGTGGTTTATATGCAGTCGTTCGTGCCACCACTTATGGACTGACCATGAGCGTTCCCCATTTCTTGGCGCTGCTGGAACTCTACAATCCTGATGCCAATACGTTTCTGACTAAGCACGGGGAGTTAGGATTGGCGCTGCACGAGATGTATAAAATCTCCGATCTTCCGATGGGGAACATGATTTATCAGGAGTACTTTCCTTCTAATAGGGAGTTGCAGCAATTGAAGTCGCGGACTCCTAACCGTTACAACACCTTCTGGGATCTTGCCTGCCATTATCACATAGCTCTGGCGGGTGTTGATCCGTTATCAAAGAAGCCGCGAACGCAAATTAGTTTAAAGAAGTTTGCGGATTATCTTTTCAAGAATACGAATAGTGTTCTGGATGAACCAATTTGTGAATTATCGCCGCTAACCACCTCCGAAGTGAATGAGCTAATCAAGATGTCAAATGCTTAATCTTACACCACGGCTGGTATTGAGGACGGCTTTGCTGCCGGAACGAAGTTCCAAACTTTCTTGTGGCATGGAGTTAAACCAATCCGGCCTATGACATTACTTGCTGGGTATCTTGCTATCTGGCTGAAAAAGTGTGTAGTGCCATACCAATCTTCTGACGCACTTCCCCTAGAAGTGTTGTTTCCAGCGGTTCTGCTTGCTCACCGGAAAAACTTATGTCTTCTTCCGGCAATGATCGCGTGTATTTACAGAGGGCTTCGCCAGATTGTAAGCGGATTTACTCAAAAGGGGAACTCGCCGCCTACTCAGATTCCTCTCACAAAGGTGGAACTCCCCTATACTTATTTAATGGCTTGGTTAGTGCTTCATCGATCTGATATGATGTGGGCGCCGACCTCGGTGGATCCCTCCCTTCCCTTTTCTTCAAATAATAGAGAACTGTAAATGGAAAGGACGAGGTTTCGCAGAGGTTAGGAAGCAGTTTCAGAATCACAAATGCTGGGTCTTCCCTACTTGCTTCCCACGATTTTCAGGTCAGTACGGTGACTCATTGATAGATGTAGAGAAGCCGGGTACGGGTCGGACTTCTCTTGATTCTGGCTGCTTCGCTTGGTTGGTTAATATTCGGCCGGGCTATGTGATCTTCCGCGTTCAAAACCATTGTTACATAGAACCCTACTTGCCATGTCGGTTCACTCATCAGTTTGGTTACGATCAGATTTATGTCGGGAACCCGAACCAACAGCTCCGTGTCCGTGGAGGTTTAGTGGATGGGGCTCGAGCGTGGCTTTGGAACATCACTGGTTGTACTGGTACCAAGTTTAACCTTCCGGGCGTCGAGCGCAAGTTGGAGCTGACTTTTCTATAGTGCCGGTGGCTTTTGGTGGCCAATGAACACGTACCAGTTCAACCGATCGCTGAGTCAACCGATGAAGAAGCTTCTCGGGTTGCTACTCGCAGGGTCTATGAATCCGAGCTTGAAAAGAAGAGAAGGAGGGAACCGGTGGGTCCTTCTAGTCATTCAACGCATAGGGAGCCAACTACGGAACCTCATGTTGGGGGTGGTGTAGAGGTTGGTGGCGATGGTGGAGAAGAGGAGCCGGAAACAGGTGTGTTAGATCCCCTCTCTTTAGAGTTATTTGAATTAGCAATTGCTGAAAGAACTCGCCGCTTTCAACTGTCCAAACCTTCACCTCCTGTAAAGAAGCCAAAGATGCAAGTCTTGTTCACCTATCCTAACAAGATGTCGGTTGAAATCCCAGGTGCATTTTCTGAAGAGGAGAGAGAGGAGCCCGGCCTTCTTCCTCGGACGCGGTCCCGATCCGCAACCCAGGTTACTCCAAGACACGAATTACGTTCTAAATTTTCGGAGGAGAGGCCTGCTGATCCAGAAGAGGGACGTCCGGCTAAACGCAAGAAGCTGGCTTCTAAGCGGCGGAGCAGCCTTGAAATGGAACCAACGACTCAAGGAGTTGCAGCTGAAAGGGGTGAGTACTTCTTCGTATAGTTTCTTCCGATATATGTTGAGCTTTCGGACTTAAACAATTTTCGCACTTCGCAGAAGAGGATTTTGCAAGTGACTTTATTTTTGACGCTTCTTCGCCTGATATTGATTTCTCGGCACCAACTCCGGGAATCAGGCTGGAAGAGCATACAGACGCTGAGACTAATATTCTTGACGAGACCGACGCGGGTCACGATGTCGAACCAGGTTTAACCGAACAGGCTGAGAGTCCAGGTATTCTTAAAACCAGTAGCGCCTCTTTCAGATGGCGGGCACTGAACGATGGAGAATTCGTATCCCCGCTAACTGTTTCTATGCTTCTTACTCTATTAGAAAAGCTGCAAGAGGTAGATCGAAGCGAACGGGTGCAGGAGTCTAGTGTTGCCGTTGAAGGTAAATCCTACTTGATTTTTTCTTTTGTTGTAAGTCTGGTGAGTCGCAACAATTTGTATTTTGACTCTTGCACTTTCTTACAGATGTGGTAACAGAGGGTCAAGGTGACGAAGGGGGTTCCCAAGACGCACCTTTTGAAGAAGAGGATCTAGCTTCACGTGATCCGGTATCGGCTTCTGACAATATGCTGCTGGACGATATGTTGCGTGAACAAGCCCAATACGAGACCGCCGATCCGATAATCACAGCTGACTCGCCCGCAAGTAAGATTCTTATTCCCATGTTTTACTTATTTATTCGTGATTTTTCAGTTACTCATCGGAGGGTTCAAATCGTAGGACCAGTCATAAAGACTGATACAACTACTCCTAACGAAAAATCTGGTGAATCTGAGGGTCTTGATTTCTTGCTTTTGGCAGGAGTTGTTATTGACGCTCGGTCACCAGGCTTTCCGCAACAACTCCCGATTTCTTTGGGAATGTCGACTACCGTGCATGCTATAACTATTAGCGAGAGTTCGCCTGAACTGACCGTGAGACCAACTAAAGGAGCTGGTGCTTAAACGGCTATTATACCCATAACGCTTCCTGCGACACATGAGGTTGAGCGACGGGAAGCGGGTGTAGTGTGTTCGGTCACAGAAAGCTCTTCGGGGACTGGTAAATCTCGTGTGCTGTCTTTTTTCTTTTATTTTTCTGACTTATCACTACTGGGTATTCATGTTTTTGCGCTTTCTTTTCTAGGATCGTCATCTCACCTGCGCCCGCGCGTTGATGCTTTATTGTCTGATGACGATCCAGATAAGCTCCTCCTCTGCTTGGAAGTCGGCAATTTTCTTAACTTTGTGGAGACACTAATTGACAAACTTCTGGAGAAGAGGATCCCTTTCAGCCACTTCCGGCCGGTCCTTGAGCGTAAAATAGCCTTAATAAAGGACACTGGTTCCCTCAACATAGCTGAAGCTTTGACCGACAATGTGAATCAATTTGAACGCAAATTTGTGAAACTACAAGAGCTCTAATCTATTGGTGCTTCTGGCTACGTTGCTGCGCGAATGGAGGCTCGTATGTAGTCTTGGCGTGAATCTCGAGAATCCGTTCGGCTTGGGATCCAGGCGCAGAGAAAACGTGTCGACCAAGCGGAGGAAGTTCTTTCCAAAAGATTGGCTTATTTACGCGAAATCGACTCGTCGTTAGCATCTGTTGACGCCGAAATAGCGGAGCTTGAGCAGAAACTGGCGGAAGCAAAACAGCGAAGAACTATTTTGGACGTGACCAAGGCTGGGGAGGAGCATAGCAAGGCCGTGATATCCAGCAAAGTGATGCTCTCGAGGGAAAGATTAGCCAAGATGGAGGAAGAAGCCGCCCAACTCTTATCCGCTTCTGAGGACTCCTTCAAGATCGAGCTGCAGCGTGAGCTTGAACGTGCTTATGCTGAAGAGTTAAATAAGCTTGAGCAGGAAATTATTAGTCAAAAATACAATGTAAAGTGATTGTGGCTGTTGTATCTGAACACTTTTTTTTGTTAATGATATGCGTGTTCTGTTCAGCCTTCTTTAATTCTCATTGTGATTTCTCATTCTGTTTAGAATAATCAACCATAATACTTATAGGATTTTTGGCAAATCCTCAGCCATCAACGTATTTGATATGCCTTTATCGACTACCGTTTGAATCGGGCTAGCCTGTGAATTATCTGGGTCCGTTTCACAAGTAACGTTGTGCTAAAGGGATGAACCCCTTTAGACTTAATGCTACGAATTTGAATACGTAGACTTAGTCATTTTCTTACGGTAAAAGACGAACCGGCAGCGCGTATTAGGCGCCGACTTATCCCTGCTTAGGCTTCGGGATAAAATTTCCCAGACTCAGATTCTGGTATCTTTTTCAATCGGTGAAAGACTAAACCGGCAGCGCGTATTAGGCACCGACTTATCCCTGCTTAGGATTCGGGATAAAATTCCCCATACGGGTAAGGCATGGATCATGGAGTTATTAAAAATGTAGTATCCTTTTATAGGACAAAGACGAACCAGATACTGAAGAGGATGAATTTTATATTCTTTCTTTAGTACTTCTTTTAAGGGAGAAGTGAACCCGATACCAAGGAGGAAGAATTTTATATTTTATCCTTGGTTGTAAAAGAAACTAAAAGTGTGATCTCCACTTCAAGAATCTGTGAGATGAAACTAAGAATGAGATCTCCATCCTGAGAATCGAGAGGATTCAGTTAACCCCATCTTTTATAGTCTAGGTTATCTGATCCGGAAATAAGTTTTCTTGTTTATCAAGATGAAATTCAAACTCCAGCTCTAACTTTTATAGGTTTGGCTGGAGGGACAGACATGAAATGTTTTCGTTTATCGAAGAGAAATCCGATCCTGGCCAGAGTGGCTTGACAGTTTGACCAAAAAGGGATATTGAGACGACCCTAACTTTTATAGGTTTGGTCGTTCAAGTGGAGTGAAGGCCTTCGTTTATCGAAAGGGAAAGCAACTTGAAAGTGGGCCTCTCGTTCATGGAAGGAATCGAGAGGAGATTTTAGCTGTGGTCCTAACTATAAAAAGGTTCGACCGTATGAAAGTGGGAATGTGAATACAAATCATAATGGAAGTTTGACCAGACTTGGCCTAAGGAACTTTGTTAGGCTCGTCGTGAACTGATTGATAGTGAGGGACAGTGAGAATTCTTTTGTGAGGAAAGATTGATTCTAAAGAGTAATCAAATCTCATCTCAACAAGAGAGTGTTTAGAAGATTACAACAGGGGTTCTCTATGACCAGACTTGAATTATTTAGAGAACAGCTGGTTGATTTCGGGTTATCCTTAAGAATATCGTATATGGTATTCTCCAGGAACTTCCCGTTTAATAATCTGTTCTGAGCGTACTAAGGGTAGTACTTCTTTAGAAACTTACCATTTATTGGCATCATGATCTTATCACCGTCTTTAGTGATTAGGCGATATGCACCGTTTGAGTAGACTGTCTCTATCACGAACGGTCCTTCCCATTTGGGTTGGAATTTACCTTTTTTCTTGGAATTGAGTATCATGGGCCGCCGGATGGATAGAACCAAATCTCCTTCCTTAAAGCTTCGTTGTTTAACTTTCTTATCGAAAACACGAGAGATTCTGGCTTGATAAAACTCAATTTGTTGTTGAGCCTGCAAGCGTTTTTCGTCTAACATCTCAAGTTCTTCGAGACGCTTCTGGTGTTGTTCTTCTGTCGTCATCCCTGTTGCAAGAGCGATGCGAAGGGATGGAATCTGAATTTCCAAAGAAAGAACAGCTTCGCATCCGTACACTAGTGAATACAGAGTGGTTTCGGTGGGCGTGCGGACCGTGGTACGATAGGCCCAAAGGGCTTCGCCAAGTTTATCATCCCAATCTCACTTGTTAATTTTTACGAGTTTTGACAAAATCTTTATGATTATCTTATTAAACGCTTCAGCTAACCCATTTGCCGTAGGATTATATGCTGTAGAGGAGATGTCTTCAATCCTGAATTTTCCGCAGAATTTAATGAAAGCGTTGCTTACGAATTGAGGACCGTTGTCGTGTATAATTTGTCTAGGAATGCCATATCGATAGATGATATGGTGTTTGATAAATTTGACGACATCGCTTGTCTTCACTTCTTTGAGTGGGGACTGTTTCGGCCCATTTCGAAAAATAATCGGTGATTGCCAAAATGAAGCGGTCACCTTTAACTGACGGTGGGAAGATAGGACCAACAATATCCATCCCACAGGTCTCGAATGGCCATGAAGTAGTCGAGGGGTGGAGGTGTTCCGGGGGTTGGTGCATGTAATTCGTGTGTATTTGACACGCATAGCACCGTCGAGCGTAGTCAATCGCGTCTTTGACCATGGTTGGCCAATAGTATCCCATCCTTCTGAGTCGGTCGCAGAGTTTGGGACCGGGTTGATGTGCACCGCAGATTCCGTCGTGAGCTTCTTTTAGAGCCTCTTCTGCCTCCCTGGTCGAGAGGCATCGGAGTAATAACCCATCGTATGCGCGACGATATAGTGTATGAGTTGTTGAATTATAATAGAATCTCGGAGCTCTTCTTCGAACCGAATCCTTTTCTTTTACGTCCTGTGGTAAAATACCATGCACAACGTAGTCAATTATAGGAAATCTCCAGTCTCGGGGCTCAAGATCGACCCTAGCTGTATATGCTTCCTTAACGTTAATGGTGCAATCTGGCACAAATAATTGGTGGGTTCTGACGGTAATGGATTGTTCCGAATCAGGCGGTTGTGCCAAAGATATTGATAATGCTGCTAGCGCGTCTGCGTATGCATTCTGGAGGCGTGGAATGTACTCAATGAAGAATTGTTCGAACGAGTTTGCCATTTCGATAGCCGCCTTATGGTACGGTACTAAGTCATGATTCCTGACTTCGTATTCTCCCCGGATTTGGTTGACTATTAGTTTAGAATCGCCAAAAGCCTCGAGATATTCGACCCCCAGCTCTTTGGCGAAACTAAGTCCGATAAGCAGTGCGTTATATTCGGCCACATTATTAGAACACCTGCCTATCAATGAGTAGGATCGGGGTATCACATGTTTTTCTGGGGAAACTAGGACGACTCCGACTCCTGCGGAGATCCTAGAATTACCGGGTGCGCTTGCCGTATTAGTCGCTCGTGAAGCTCCATCGAAATATAGTTGTCATACCTATTGATGGAACGTAGTGTTGACTTCGTGAGCTTCATCGGGTAAATCATCATACAACTCAGTTGTATCTGCTATGGGGTTAGCCGCTAGAAATCACAAATTGCTTGTCCTTTGACCGACTTCTGTTGTTTGAAATGCAGATCGTATTGAGACAGGAGTAGGGCCCACTTTGCTAGTCTCCAGTTCATAGAGGCTGGTTGTGTCATGAACACTCGGACCGGATTAACGTTGGAAATAACATAAATCGTTTGTCCTACTAAGTAATGCCGCATCTTTTAAATTGCGAATACTAAGGCGAGGCATTCTTTCTCAATCATTGGATATCGAGACTCAGCACCAACCAAAGTTCGACTCAAGAAATAAATGGCCTGTTCGTGACCGTTGTCATCGTCTTGTGCAAGTAAAGCACTTAACGAGTGGTTCATCGCTTTAATATAGATTAAGAACGGCTTACCTGACTTCGGTGCCACAAGAACAGGAGGATTCGCCAAATATGTTTTGATGTCCTCGAATGCCTTTTGACAGGTGTCATCCCAGATGAAGGATACACCTTTCTTGGTAAGTTTAGAAAATGGCTGACATTTCCCAGATAGGTTTGAGATGAACCATCGTATATAGGCCAGCCGCCCCTGCAATCCTCGGAGTTCTTTGAGATTTCTCGGGGGTTGCAACTCGTGTATTGCTTTTACTTTGTCGGGGTCAATGCGGATACCCGTCGTAGTGACGACAAATCCCAGAAACTTACCGCTGGACATTCCAAGGAAAGATTTGGTGGGGTTCATCTTTAACTGGTGAGTTCGCATGAGCTCGAACATAGTCCTTAGATCTTTGATATGATTGTTTTTATTACGGCTCTTCACTACCAAATCATCGACATAACATTCGACAGTTTTACGGAGATGTTCTTGAAAAATCTTAGACATCGCTCGTTGATAAGTGACGCCTGCGTTCTTTAACCCAAAAGGCATCACTGTATAGCAGAACACGCCGAGAGGTGTCCTGAATGTGGTATGTTTTTCATCTTCCGGGTACATCTTGATTTGATTGTAACCCGAAAACCCATCCATAAAGGACATTCTCTCAAACCCACACGTGTTATCAATAATAACATCGGTGATAGGGAGAGGGAAATCATCTTTCGGACACGCATTATTCAAGTCTCTGAAGTCAATGCATATCCTTATTTTCCCATTCTTCTTGAGGACCGGAACAATATTCGCGAGCCAGTCCGGATGTTGTTCTTCCCAGATAAAACCAGAATCGATTAATTTTTTGACCTCTTCTTCAATCGCTTCCATGATTTGTGGGCGAAATCGTCTTTGCTGTTGTTTGACAGGTTTTGCATCCGGTTTGATGTTAAGACGGTGGGCTACCACGTTCGGATCAAGCCCTGGCATATCTTCATAATTCCAGGCAAAAACATCTATGAATTCTCTGATAAGGGAAATTAACTCCTCTTTTTCATCTGGTGGAAGACTATCACTTATAAATATTGGCTTTGGATTCGTCTCATCACCCATATTTATCTGGACCACTTTATCTTCGGTAGGAGGTTCTCTTTGCTCGAATCGATCTCCATACTGTATATTTAGATGATGAATCCAGGGATCCTCCCAAGCCGACAGTTGATCATCTTCTTGAATCGTGGAAGGATCGACTGTGGTCATATTCGACATCAGGCCTTTGAGTACCTCTCCCAGGCTGACATCTGAATCCCAATTAGAGGAGTCGGATGAATATCCATCTTGATTTGTTAAATGGTCTATGACTTGCCAGCAGCACTCGTCATCCGAAGCATAACCCAGGCCCCTTTTATAGCTATAATAGTTATAGGATTTTCCTTCTGGTACATAGGCCATACGAGGTGGAACTCGTGGGTCTCGACCAAAACAAAGACCCTCTTCAAGCGTAAAATTATATCCCTATTTTTTTATGAAATCACGCGCTTGTTGACTATATCTGGATGAATGAAGGCCGGATCTCTCTTCATTTTTATCTTCGCTTGAAGAGAGATACGGCGGCGGAGATATTTTCCCTTTTCCGAACACTAACTCCTTTTCACCCCCTGCTTTAGCAAGAATGACAAAGGTTGTTCCAAACGAGTCTTGGAAGCGTTTTTTCGTGAAGCAAGATGACTGAAGCGGCATATGTATGTTGGGATTATCGTACAATCCCTGCATTACATTAGCCAAACACGGTGGGTACTCTAAATCGTCATTTATTACTTCTTCGGCAAGTTACCAATTACAACTACCGTCTGACGATTCACCATCGTCAAGACCGATTACAAATGGTACAATGTCATTCAGTACAAAACCACCATTATAATCAAATCCTGCTTCTGTGTCAGCTTCTCCCCCGCTATCCGTACCTTGAGCCGATGATTCAGTATCAGATTCAGCACCGTAAAGGAGGGAATCGGTAAAGTAATTTTACAATCCCTTAAACGGTTGCTTATCTGCGACCACCGTCTTAACTTTATTATTGGCATCTATATATTTTAGACACTGATGAAGAGTAGAGGGAACTATAAGATTACCATGGATCTATGGTCGACCCAATAGTAAATTATAGGAAGTCTCCGCGTCGATTACGTAGCACGTAACTTCGGACTTTAGATCCCCAAGTTGACATTTTATCCGGATTTTACCCAAAGGTCTGAATCCACTGGTATTGAACCCGTATATAACGGTACCTGTGGAAGCCAGCTTGCTTGCTGGGATTCGGATATTATACATCAACCGGAGTTGCATGATGCTAACAGCGGAACCCGGATCGACTTGGACCCGGTTAACAACGCTGGAGCTAATGTATCCGGTGAAGTATAAAGGCCTATCATGCTTTGAATTCCTCACTTGCATGTCATCCTTAGTGAACGTAATATGAGGAAATTGTTTGGCCGATAAATTACAAAGCTGAACTGGTGATTCCGTTTCTTCGCGGGCCGGCTTGACTTGAGTAAGGAACGCGTCAGAATCGGCTAAAGCTTCTCGCAAGGCTTCTCTAGTATCTTTGGAGAGGCGCAATAACTCATATAAAGTTATTCTTGCTGGGATGTTAGCTATCTGAGCCATAACATCAAAACGGTAAGGAGTGTTTGAACTTCCCGGTTTATCTCTCCCAATCGGACGATTGAATCGAGACTGCTTCGGGTTCTGAGTCTCCTGGGGTTGAGGCTCTTTCTCTTTTTGCTTATTAGCTGACTTCTGTTGAGATTTTTCAACTGGTGTAGGGGGAGTTGTAACCACCCCCAGTTCGGCTAATGTCTTGGCATTTGAGTCAGAAGTTTCGGGGTATTTATAATGATATTCATTCCCACCGCTAGTAACAAGAGCCTCTTGTTCATCTTCAGAAAGTGATAAGGTGGGGATACCTTCATTATCTTTTTCAGGAATTGCTGTGGTGGGACAGCAGGTCTTGCCCTTACCTCTGTATTTCCTCTTAGATGAGGATCCTACCCATTGCTCATCTTCTAACAAGTCCGGATGGACCCAAAGAATTTTGCCGCTAGGAGTTATATGTTGTACGAGTCCTTTTTGACGTTGTCCATAAGGATCATCGTTGACAGTCTTCATTTGTACTTTATATACGGGCTCTGGCTGAAACCATGCCAGAGGGACAGAGCCAAAGCTAACAGAAACGGCGTTTGCGCCCACCTTCTTTTCTTTAGGCTGCTTCGGAGTGATGATTCCGACATCGATCAAGGCCTGAATCTTGTCCTTGAGAGCGTAGCACGTCTTTGTAGGATGATGGACTGTTCTGTGAAATGCGCAATATCGCGGATCTGTAATTTTCTTAGCTCCTTCATGATCAGCGATCGGAGGCAGCTTAATTTTGTTATTCTCCAGTAAATACTTGAAGATACCAGGGACCTCATCTTCTTTGAAGGAGTATTCCTTTGGGAATTTTGGCTCAGAAGTTTTCTGTTGCCTTGGAGGTCGTTGTTGCCATTGAGGCGTTTGTTGCTTTGGCGCTTGTTGCTGCGGCTACTGTTGGGGTTGTAATTCAAATGTCTGATTTGCGTCTACCGTATTCGTCGGTCCTTTCCCTTTACCACAGGGGGGGTAAAGTTCTGTTTTTGGGTATTATTTGCTGGTTGTCCCCTTTCATCTTTCTTCCTTTTGAGGAAGCGTTCAGCCTGCTCTCCTCGCACCTTTAACTCTTTCCATGTCTTGGATGGTGCAGTGCCCATAGCTTCTAATACATCTAAGGAAATGTTATTGTGGCATGTTTGGAGGATGAATTCCTCCGTGATCGGATCACGGCAGTTCATTGCCTTGTTCCGGAAGCGCTTAACAAAGTTCTCAACGAGCCCTCTATCTTTCTGCTTCTCTTCAAAGAGTGTTCCGATCGATACTTCGTGTCGTCGTCGAAGAAATTAGCAAGAAACATGCTTTCCATATCATCCCATGTATTGATACTTCCCGGTTTAAGCTGGCGGTACCAATCAAAAGCAGCTGCACGAAGGGTTCCCACGAACGATCGTACCATCAGAGGTTCATTGCCTGAAATGATCCCCAGGTGGGACTTAAAATAAATCAAGTATTAGGTAGGGGAGCCCCTCCCGTCGAACGGCGTGAAGTTAATCAAACTGAACTTTGGTGGGTATGGAATGGAGTCCCATTCTCTCGGGTAGGGACACGGAATGCCAGTCTTTTTTACCTCTTGAGCAGACATCAAAGCATTGATTTTGCTTTCCAAGTCTTTTATCTTAAGATCTTCGCCTACCTCTTTCTTCTGGCGACTTTGGGGATGGATATTGGTGCCACCCCCAGCGTTAAGGATACCTTCGGTATTTTTATTCTCAAGTGGAACCTCGATATTGATATTTTCCTCTACTTCTGAGTCGCTATCTATCTGATTAGTAGTCGGGCGACGACGAGATTCATCGCGTTGATTTGTCAACTGCTGGAGTTGTTGTGCATGTAAATCTTTAACACGTTGCACAGCCATCTCCATTTCGATCTTAAAGTCCTCTTTCTGTTTTGTCAAAGCTTCTTGAAGAAGTTGAGCCATCTGTTCAGTAGTGATCATGAATGACTCTCGAGTCTATCCTGTACTGGACACAGTGGCATCTGAAGTGATCGCAGAGTTAGCGTCTGACATTTCGTCATCTGAGGACTGTCCTCTCTGAATTCTCCTATAATCTCTAGGTCTAATAGCCCCAGTTTGTAGCCGAGTCAATCGTTGGGATATTTGCGGGAAAGGTTCAGGACAGAAGCGTCGCGTGGATTTTCCTTTGTCTGCCATGTTAATCGTGAGTTCTGAGAGTTCACGTTCTTGAACGGCCGGCTTTCTTTTACGGAAACGTCTTGATTTGTGTTTCAGTGTTTCTGTAGAAAGTCTTTCAAACACCGAAATCCTTTGCGAGGCGGTCTTGGAATAGTTACACTCTGACAATACCGCCTTAATAAGTTTGGTACATGGACAGCGAGAATCCATTTCCCGGGTATTTCTCTTCCGAGATTTATTCATACTCCCAGTATGATAGTACAACTCATCGATACGATTATCGGAGCAACCTATTTTGTGCTGGCATAATTCTCCCATTCTAACGTCGTCGTCTTCTGATGAATAGGGCTCTCTTTGAGGATATAATGCCCTGTCATTATCTTCAAGAGCCGCTCGTTTAAAACCACGCCTTCGTGCGCGTGAGGACCCAACAGGCTCTTGAGCTTCAACCCGCAATCCAAGACGAGTGGTTACTGGTACTTTCTCCGTGAGAGAGATCTTTGGCTTACTGGAGAATCGCGTATGACCCCCAGTCTGACGAACCATACGGGGTTCATCTTTATGCAAAGGATCAAGACGATCTGTAATGTTTACTTTGAATCGGGACAGGTCCACGCTGCCGCAGGGTTCTACTGAAGGTGAGGAAGTCGCCGGAACAGAAACCAGAGCTGTCGGAGACTCACAAATGACCGCGGAAGGAGAATTTTCTACAAACAGAGACGAATTGGCTTGGCGGTGACGCGGGCCAGCAGCTGGTGGCTCGGCCTTGGCCTAGCCAGTGTTTGGTGACTCGGCCTTGGCCGAGCTAGTAGTTGGTGACTAGGCCCTGGCCGAGCCAGCAGCCGATGATTTGGTTCTTTCGGGCCTTGTTTTGGATTTTGGCCTCCAGATTTGACGTGGTTTCGTCAGTTTGTCGTCTGCACCATTTGTTTGTAACTTCCTGGCTTCTTGCACTAGAATTCTTGCGTGCGCAAGTAAAGCGTAGCACTTCTTGATCCGTTCTTCAAGAGTTGAACGTGTCCTCTTAACGGGGACTCATTCATTCGCCGTTGATTTGGACCAGTCGCCCGCTTGCTGCCGTGACTGTTGGCGTCTTCTAGACTTCAGCTCCGCTTCATAGCGGATTCCATCAACTAGCTCGGAAGCTTTGGCCAATTGGCGTGCAAGGCGTTGACGCCGTCTTTGACGCGCTCTCTTGGATAAGGTCGGCTCGTTTTCAGTAGCAGCTTCAGCTTTGCAAGGTGTGCCTTGAGTCGCTGCGGGATGAGGTTCTTGGTTTTGAACCTTCAAATCCAAGTGTCCTCGACCTTTCCTTGTGGAGTTCCTCCTAATCCTGCGAGGGGAAGATGAGCGGGAAGAGGAGGATAAGTATGCCTCATACTTTGCCTGGTCGAACTCGTACTCGACCTCCTCGTTGATCGGGATGATGATCTTTGGTTGCGACACTACAGCTTCGACAGAAAAGCTGTCGGCTCCAACTGTGGTCGCCAGTTTGTTTGTGTCAAAAGTTGTCTTTTCCATTGTTTTCAAACCTGTTACACCGTTTATCGATTACAAGTTCAAACTGAAAGAAAAGTTGATCTTTTTATAAGATCTTCTTACAACGAAAAATAAAGATTATAACTTTATCAAACAAAAACGCAGCAGTAGTTTATCTTTCGCTGCTTTGCGTGGGATCTTTGCCTGTGCCGGGGACGCGTTAGTCCGTGGACCGCCGCAGATCAAACCCGATCGACAGTATAACTACGCTCTTGTTTCACGAAGGAAACAATTGCGGAAGCGACAATCACGACCAAGCGAGATTGTGCTCTTCTCGAGATTAAAACCAAGTTTAATCCGGAGGAAAGAAGGGGAAAGAATCACAAACCTTTCGAAGGGTTTTCTTTATGAAAGTGTTCGCCAAGATCTGATGATTCTCCTCTGAAATTCGTGGTTAGTTGGACAATTTGACAGCACCTCGCCTTCTCAATCTCAGATCTTCTTGAAAGAAGACCCTAGGCTTCTATTTATAAGCCTTTGGAGACGTCATTTTAAATAAGAATTGGTGTTTAAACGTTATCTGCAGTTAATAACCACTTAAACGCGTCTAGGGATAACCTTAAAACAATTGGGGAGGTTCTGGGACGAAAGAATCCTTAAAAATCATTGAAATCCGTGTTTGGGGAGGTTTTGTACTCAATAAGAGTCCTGGTGGCTCGGGACTGTGCGAGCCACCATTTGGTGGCTCGCATGGGTGCGAGCCACCAATTGGTGACTCGCGCCTACAGGGGCATCCGAATGGTGTTTCGTTCATCTTTTTTTTTGATATTTTCGCGATTCGTGATTCTTCCAATTCCCTTGTTTTGCGTATGCTTCATCGCTTCGCTGACTTGTGCATTCTATTGATCCATTTCATACACTTACTGATGTTGGATAAATTCCCTTGACTTGGATAATAACATTTATCGTCTTCTCCTTGTCTTGAACTGTGTTTGAGGGCCTATAGGTAATTTTTAACGCCTACAGCTACTTCTGCTACTTCCAAGCAAAAAAATGTGTTTGGTTCTCTGAAAAACTTACTTCCAATACTTCCCTAAATGCTTATGTGGCGCCTACGTGTCATCCTTACTTTCAAAATATTTTTCCAATCCTCAATACTCAGAAGTAGCTCGAAAGTAGTTGAAATGCATATTAATTATGACATAAATAAATTTTTATTAATATTTCCTTTATTAGTTAATTCTAACAACTTTTCATTGATAAAATTACTTCCTAATAATATTTTCAAATGTTATCCAAACAAAAAAGTAAATGAAGAGGAAGAAGTTCTACTTCCATTATTTCTAAAAATATATGAAACAAACAAAAAAATACTATTTCCACTACTTTCTACTTCATAGCTTTGAAAGTTACTTTTATAACCTACTTCTTACTTGTAATACTTTCATTATACAAACGGGCCCTAAGTGGGCTTCAGTTATTACTTAAAAAGGGAAATTTCGAAAAAAGTGGGCTTTGGTTACTCAAATGGACAAAAGACTAACCTTGGTTTTTATGCTAAAACTCTTCATAAAAATTGGGGTTCAGAAATAAGTGGGCTTCACTAGGGGGTGTTTGTTTAGTTGGAAGTGAAAATTGTAAGTATGAAATTCACTTTTTTTTTAGATTTAACTTGTTTGTTTTATTGAAAGTGATTATGAAAGTGACCTCAAAAATTGTCCACGTAGGATTTTTTTGCAAGTTCAACTTCCGCTATAATACCGCAGAAGTGAGGCGCAAGAGAAAAAAATGGGTCCCACTTCACATTAAAAAAATATAATAAAATATATATTAATTGGTTTTGTCTTCAACAGCCTTATCCCCTTCTATTTCCGCTCGCGCCTCTCTCCTCTTCCCTGCGAAATTCCCCCCCCCCCCCCCCTTTTTTACCTCTCTCAATTTCAACAAGGGCTCGAAATCCTCTCTCATGAATTTGAACCTTAAACCTCCTCAGCCCTCTCCTCTTCCCCGCGAAATTCCCCCCTTTTTTTTACCTCTTTAGAAATAATCCCACCAATTTTCCCCGCGTTTTTTCCCAAAATATTTTTCCCTCCATGTAATTGATCCAACTGTCATTTTGTTGATTTCTAGTATAAAATCTGCATCTTTTGTGGGATCAATCTCAAAAAATTGAGCGGTGCGGTGAAGTTGAGGATTTTAGCCTGAGAACCTTAAGAGAGGTAAGAATTTTTTTCTTGATCAATGTGTTGGAAATCGTTCTCCTCTTCGATTTCTCACTCTTTCTCTGCTTGCAGATCGGATTCGTCATCGTCAAAATTGCAGGTTCGTCATCGTCAAAGCTGCAGGTTAGGGTTTCACTCTCTCTTTGTTGCGTTTGTTAATTAGATGTCGTTGTTTCTCACTTGAATTTGTAGATTATTGTTGCATCGGTCATTTAGGAGTTTAGATTGATGAATTTGGGTTTGTGATCTCTGGGATTTGTTCTACTGCTGCTGTTTACTGATTTTCTAGGGTTTGGCGAGGGATTCAGATCAATAATATACTCGATAAAACTTGTATTCTTAATTTTGTCTCTAATCATCACTATCAATTAATTAAACCAAGGCAGCAGCGTTTGTAAATATAGGTCTTTTGCACCGTCATGTTTTTTATTTTACTAAATGAAGCCCCCCCCCCCCCCACCCCCCACAAAGTTTGTGAAACAATTACACCAAGCTGTTTGGCCAGTACGTAATGTCTACCCCTGATACGACAGTCAAGTAACTAGTGTGTGCTACCAATTTACAATGACATATTACAATGCAAATTCATGAATCTTCAAATTTGAACTAATTACTTACATTATAACAGTTATGTTATTCTTATTTTCAACTTATGCAAATTCATGAATCTTCTTTTTTACTTTTAAAACGTCAACCAAGCACAGGAAAAAAACCTATTATAGGAAATATGTTTCCTATTATTTGATTTCCTTTTTTTTAGACAAACAAACAACCTCGAAACTGAATATACAAATTCATAACAAAAGTTATCTAACCATTCATAACAAATTTCTTTTTTCTTTTTATTAGCTAACAAGGGTCACCAGAAGGCTACATACAAGAGAAGTTATTGCTATAAGCAATTGATTACTATAGGATATAGACCATCTTTCTAGTGTGATCTGTTTATTCATCTTATGAATGAATTCAGGCTATTGGTTATACAGAGGTAGCAGATTATTCATTGGATCAGTTGTTTAATATGTACCAACCGATTCAAAAAAATAGCAATAATAATTAGGGAAAATTGCTTCCAGCCCCCAAAACCACCCAAAACAAGCTCTGCCCCCCCAAGACTTTTTCAACGTGTCATTTACCCCCAAAACCGCCCCCGATTTAATTCCAGCCCCCAAAACGAATCCCCATGCCTCACTCCGTTAAACCCCCTATCGAAATGCCCAAAATACCCTTACCAGCCTGTGTTCGTCGCCCTCTCACGACGGAAACCCATCGTTTCGACTGTAGGCATTAAATGTTGATTAGAATGACTTTTTTTGGGGGGAAATTCTCATTTCCCTCCAAAATTATCACCAGCTATATTCCCCCTCAAACTAAAATCGCTGATTTGTTTCCATTCCCCAACTTAATTCTCCTCAAAAAAGCCTCTTCGATTCGTCAACTACTCCCTGTAATAAAATGGCGGATGGATCTCTTCTATGCGTGGTAACGAAGGCAAAAAGCAACAAAGGTGGTGACGGTGTATTCGTCGTTATCAAAGAGAATACAGAAATAATCAGCTTGAGATATCGAGTGGCGGAAAGGCTTAACATACCAATGCAATCTCTTTCACTGAAGTTCATTTGCGAAAGGGAAAAGAAATTCAGTATTTCAATTGACAATGACGACGACTTAAATTTGATGTTCGAGTATTGTCGGCGTAATGGATTTACAGACGCGAATTTGTATGCTACCTCCGCTGGGGAATCCTCAACATCGCAGAACACGCAGACGACGCCGGATACTGCGTAGGAATTACACCCCTAATTTCCTTTTGAGTTTCCTGATAGGTTTTGCCATTAGTTGTTAACCTCATGCATTGGTTGCTTAGGTAATGTGTTTGTTGTCAAGGTTATGTTAAGCACTGGTTGTTGAGGTTATTTGTTGGCTGTTACGTATACTGGTTGGTTGCTAAGATAAGGTGTTT
>BQKN01066326.1:260852-281398 GCA_022839385.1 Asparagus kiusianus | reverse complement strand
TTTGGAAACTTTATTATCCTATGAATAAAATTGTAGTTTTTGTTTTGAATATTATTCTCATCATCTTTAGTTGCAGCTATGGTTTGAAATATGTCAATGGCTTTCATGTTTTCTTTGAAGATAAGTAATTGGGTTATTTACATTTGTACCTTGGATGTTCTTTGGTTGCAGCAAATATTATCTTTGTGATTCTCGTTCCCATTTGCTAACATTAAAAAAGGATCATTACACTAATATTTATTAATGATTTTTCTACTAAAATTTTATCAGCATGATTATTATACTAGAACTATTCATGATGATTGCAGAGTTTTGGGTATATATGTTTTAGGATTTATTTATTTTGTTAAATTACTGTTTATGACTACATGATGTTGGCCCTAGATATGGTTCAAAATGATAAATAGAGATGAGAAGCAATTTATATAAAAACATGATTTTTAATATATAATTAAATTAAAATAATGTTGCCACATCATCTTCACTTTTTTACTTTCAACAATAACTAATTTTTGTAAACAAACAATATATGTCAATTGTATGCTGACTTGGATGCGTTAACCCACTTACAAAAAAAGTCACTTTCATACTTTCAACTCACTTACAACTAAACAAACACCCCCTAAATGGGGATTCCGACATGTAAGCTGGGCTTCGGGTTACCAATAAATGAGGCGCATTTCGATAAATAAATGGAGGGTTTTGGATTTACACAAATAAAAAAATTGACAGTTAATAGACACAAGATGTGAAGAAACCTCAAAAATAAAAAAAGGGGTCATTAAAATGGGGAAAACAAAAAGAAAAAGTCAAACTTTGAGGTTTACTGAGATAGGGGTTGGCTTTGATGATGTTTGCGGTGGCATGGCCTTTGATAAGTTCGAGCTGGGCTTTCGAATACAACAGTCGGCTTAACGATGCGAACGGGGCGGATCCCAGATAAATGAGAGACCCGGTTATATTTTATTGACATAACTGTGAGTTTTGGTACGTGACAAAACGTCAACTCAATTGATGGAATCATAAGAAATGAATAAAAATAGAAAAAATAAAATAAAATCAGAGATGAGATTATTGAGAGGTGGCAAGAAAGTCCGTGAGGGAGCTTTCCGCTGGCTTACAGTATGTGCTGCAATAAATAAGTAAATAAGTTTAAGAGATATGATGATTATATGAAAACCACCTTCAAAGTCTAATTTATACAGAAATTACCTATTAAAGGAAGCTGCAATTTGCAATCAACCATCTTGACACATTTCCTGATAAAATTTAACTAGAAATTCCAAAATGCCATTAAATACACATGTGTCAAGCATTAAGTTTGGTTAAGAATTCATGCCACATGCTTGATACATGTAATTTTAAGGATATTTTTTGAATTTTAGTCAAAATTTCATCAAATATACATCAAAGTGGTTGGTTGCAATTGTAACCCCCCATGAACTAGTTAATGAGTGGTTGGGGGTTGGGGGCATTTAATGGCATTTTCAAATTTTTAAGGGGGTACGTGCAACACGCCCTATAGTTCAGGGGGTATGTGAAATTTACCCAAATTATTATTTTGCTAGCAATTCTTATCCAGTATTAGTTCTCATAGCAATAACAGTTCATATTCTACTGCAAAAGGACTTTGCATATAGACGTACAACTCAACATTAACCCCAAACTTCAAGCTCATAGATAACCAAATGCAAAGATACAAACATATAGGGAAAACAAAATTTAAATCTCTCCGGGCATAAGAGGAAACACATGATAAAGTTAACTTAAATATATTAAAGTGACTATGCTCCTTTGTTTGAAATGTTGGGCTTGAACACACAATTCGTGCCTTTCCGGATCTTGTGCCGAAAGTAGACAAGCAGGAAATCACAGCAAATAAAAGAAAAACTTACAGAAAAGAATAATTAAACAAGAGAACACCAGATTTAACGAGGTTCGGCAAACGTGCCTACGTTCTCGGGAGCCAAACCAACATGAAATTACCCCTGAAAGTTGAAAAAATAACAATAACGCAGTGTGTGATTAATCTGGGAAATATTTACAACACATGTCATCAGTACTCCACATTCTATTTATTGAGGTATTGAAGCTGTCAGCTGTAAATTGTTTTCTATTTTGATCGACTCCAGCATATTAGTAAATTTAAAACAACATATCAATTCAAATTATTTTCTATTTTGATTGCCTCCAGCATATTAGTAAATCTAAAACAACACATCAATAAATATATCGATAGATTTGTTGCCTTTGTTCGGTTTATTTACCTCAACTCTCTACCGATTAAATAACTTGGGTGTCAAACTTCTGACTTTACACAAAAAGTCATTCTGTCTGCATGAGCAATGACGTATGTCACCGCGCAAACACACATAATGAATGCTTTCGAGTCACAGCACATGTATTCACTAAGACCCCGTTTGGTTCCGGTTTTTGGATGGGTAAAAGGGGGGAAAACTGCCAAAAAGCTGTCATTTTTGGCAGCTTCCCCCCTTTTTACCCATCCAAAAAACCGATCCAAACAGCCCCTAACTCTCAAGGGAGACATGCAAATTATGGAATTAAATTAGTTCATTATTTTTAATGCCCATCACATGTATTCACTAACTCTCAATGGATACATGCAAATTATGGAAATAAATTAGTTCATTATTTTTTAAGCCCAATCCATATATTCAATTTTTTCTACAATCCTAATGTGCCATAAGATTTGTAAAATTAATAACGATTTTCGCTGTTAATGATTAGCACTATTTTTAAGAATAGTGTTAACTAGATATAGACGCTGTTAGTTCACAATCCACTAGCTTTTTCTTGGTAAGGTATAAAAGCGAACTTAGGATTTTAAAATAACTAAAGATAGCTTCAGATCAATATCTTGAGATTCATTTTCGCTGATTGTCAAATTTTCTTACCATAAATTAGCTCTATTCTCAAAATGCATTTGTAGCATCTGGTCCTATTCTTTCCTTTCAAATTGTTAGTATAAATATACATGTATCTCTGTCAATCCTGGTGAAACTTATTTGAGTTTTGGTCAAGTTGATACCTCTGTTATAATTTTTATAGTATGGGAGAAACAGGAGCTCTCCTTGAGGAATCAACTGGCCCATCCAAGGAACTAATAGTCCTCGCAATGGAGAGCCTATTAAAATGTCCGTGGAACATCTATCTTGAGCTTGGTGCTGCTTGGGGGTAATAAAATTTTGTTTTTCTTTATATTTATATTTTTGCTAAGGGTTAAATAATTGTGACGAACTTCGGTAAGTATCAACTTACTAAACATAATAAGGGTTAAAAATTACAAACATAATTATAGTTTACATTTGACTATAAGCATTTGACTTGCTAACTCTTCCCCGATTAATTCTTAGAGCTGCAATCCCACCTCCCACTGTCTCAAGCACAAGAACCTCAACCGCCCTTTTCACCTCGACACAATGATTGAAGTCAATCATGTATGTTGATATTTGTAAAAAATCGAGAAAAAAAAACTCTTCGTTTGTATGTCATATTTTCATTTCGGAGAAATGATGACACTTAACTCCTAATTTTTCTTTCTTTTTATTAGAAAGAACACATTCTTGGAATGTTGAGCATTTCAGGAAAGTGGGTTAGGATCGAAAAACATGGAGGAAAAGGGAGAGGAAGCAGCCCCCAAGGATTTGGTTGCGAAAACAAAGGATAACAGAGGACTTGAAGAACATATGTTTTTGACGTGAATGTAGGTATCAAAAAATGCTTATAGATATCCCAATACAGCTCAAGACTAAGAAAAGAACAATGTGCATACCCGTGACAAAGTACACTGACGCGTGTTAACATAGCAACAAATACTGACGCGCATAGGTGCAGCAGCATATGGTGACGCGCATAGGTGCGACAGCTGATGGTGACGCGCCACGGCGCGGCGGCATATTGTGACGCGCGTATGCGCGACGGCGTATTGTGACGCGCGTATGCGCGACAGGGTATGGTGACGCGCAAACAACAGAGTAATCTCCTATGGGCTTGCTGACGGTTTTTAGCATCTTTTGAGAGTCCACGTGGTGGCATAACAGAAAAAGAACGTGTGCTAACGTGGGGGGATGGTTATAGACCGAGAAAAGTGGCACTTCGTGGACCTAAAGTCGTGGGAGAACAGTTGCAAAGGTGGTTGAACGTGGCTGAAACTGCCTCTTCAGCCGCGCTAGCTTACACTGACGCGCTAATGGCCGCGGCAGTAAAGACTGACGCGCCCAAAGAGAGTGCGACTGATCAGTTATTTTGTTTCCATTTCCACAGTTATAGACCCCTATCCCTATAAATACCTACCTATACACGAAACCAAGGGGAGGAGAGTAGAATTAGAGCATAGAGGCTTGAGCTTTTGGCAATTTTGAGCAAGAGAGAGTCTTCATCTTTCAAAAACACTTTTAAGAAGTTTTTGGTGATTCCTAGAGATCTAAGCTCAGACTTGATCTTTGGAAGAGTGAACATCTTACATCGATAAGATATTCGCTTAAGGTTCTTATTTCGATAAACGAGAAAGAACATTCGAAAGCCTTCACGGTTCAATCAGAATCTTGTGAATCGGTTGTCAACGACGGGCTAACACACCCCCGACACAAGCGAAGATCCCACAAAAGTAGGAGTTGATAAACGATTTTTGTGTTATTTTCTAGAGAGTTGTAATTTTCTTATTTTGTTGTGTAATTCATTGTAAGCGATTGAAGTTTTAATGGATTCCATTTCAAAATCAACTTTCGACGAAAACAGTGAAGTTGATAGAACTTGAGGTGTGGCCATGAGGAGCTCATCTCGTACTACCTCAAACAAAAGTTACTCAACCTTCCCTTTCATCACTCCACACGATTGAAGAGCTCAAGTAAGTTAGAAAGCAGTGAGGATAAATTGAGACAAGACAGAAAGGTTCCAAGAACAAACGAAAACAGGGGAGGAGGAAATATGTTTTTTAAAATGAAAATTTGGATATATTATGCAGCTGCTAGATATCAAAGATGCATCTGCCGATCACTTTAATATGATCAAATTGCTCTATGCATCCTGCAGTATCTCTATGTAATTTTTACCTTTATTTTCCACTTTGGTTA
Source organism: Asparagus kiusianus (assembly GCA_022839385.1). Taxonomy (NCBI): domain Eukaryota; kingdom Viridiplantae; phylum Streptophyta; class Magnoliopsida; order Asparagales; family Asparagaceae; genus Asparagus; species Asparagus kiusianus. The sequence continues at coordinate 276,305 of BQKN01066326.1, read as the reverse complement.
GAGGTTTTAAGGAAGAGCAAAGACAAGTCTATTATCTTCTTTTAGCTGTTTTCACTAGGAATGTTATTTTCTAGTTGGATGATCAATTGATAGATGATTGTATGAATGCATATATTATTAAGGGATTATGTAATTTTGAATACATTCTCTGTTACTACTTCAATCTATAGATGTTACTGTTTTTAATTTTTTATGCCTTGGACTGCAAAAAACAAGTTATTTTATTAATTGCAAGGTCCATTCTTTTGCTCGATCCTCTTAAAATTGGTAAGATGAATAAGATTTGACTGGCAACATGGTTTTGGACAAATTTGACGAAAATTAGCTGCTTGAAAAGGTTATAGGACATAGACTCGTTAGAACAATTAGTTCAAGCCTTAATTATATAGGTACTTATGCTCTACTTTCTCATCCTCCTTATTTATGTGAGCTGTTGATGGTTAAGATTGATAAGTTGAGAAAGCCTTTTCTGGAATTCCTCTCCTGGAATTCATAATAATTTTACAAAACTAGGCTGGTATTAGTACAAGTTGGATATCTGAAGGTCTAAAATTAAAGAGATTTAAAATATGATTTGGTTTTATTATAAACACGTAGGTTTGGTTTTATTATAAACACGTAGACAAACTTACCCATTTTTTGCTCTTCTCCACTTGATACTGCGTTAGATCTTTGTACTTATATGTCTAAGATTTTTGATTTGGTTAGCTTTATCCATTTTCTTTATACTTATTGCTTGACTAATTCAAGGGACTTTTATTGAAGACAGAATATTTCTAAATTAATGGATAATTTGGACAACGTAATGGAGAATTCAGATCCCAGGCAAAGCAAAAGGATACTGAATTTTCATATAATCTAAATAATCAGGAAAGATATGTTCTTATTTAATGGAAGAGGAGGCAGAGTGAAAACTGCCACATTGACAATTATTCTTTGTAGGAACAATTGGACATGATAATTTTTCTAGATCAGCACAAAATAAGCACTGGTCTGTAACATACATGATGCAGGAGACAGAAGATTCCACTACCTTATTCATACTAATCAATCCCCACAAATGAAAAATAGCTGATGGATCTAATACATAATGTCTCTTTAAATGCCACGTATAAAGGGAAGATAAATTGAAATCTGAAACAAAAGAAATGTGGGAAATACCATTTTATTAAGCTTTGCTTCCAGAATCCATAATGGTGCGGCAAACAGCTAATGTATTGCTCCGCTTAGCCCACTGGATAATCTTTGATTCTCTACCCTTCAGACAGAAAAGTTGCTCATTTTAATCCCAAAAACAAGAATATGTACCTATATAATTTCACTTGTCAATAATAAATGAAGCAAATTATCATTACAAAGTTTTTTAAAAAAAGTATGATTTGACTTTTAGTTAGAATTGACTTTATAATATTGAACCTTTGAAGGTTCTCCCATTACGACATGAACTTGTCGCTCATAAATGAAAGCTAGGCCTTTTACGATCATATATTTTAAACAACCTGATGTGGCTTTCTAATAGTTAGATAACAGTATCTATGTTCTCCTAATAATTGAACCTTCTTATGCCCTACAATCTACTGTATTTTAAGTATACCACTTAAGTCCCCGAACATCAGACAAGTCTACCCTCACCTAACACTGCTAGTGAATAATATCCAGTATGTCCCTGTTTGGGAGTTGAGAATGAGAGGAGAGGGGAATAGAAGAGAAGGGAGGGGACTGAGGCCCCTCCTCCCCTTCCCGGGTAACCAAATTACATTGATAGGGCCTGAATGGGGGTAAAAAGAAAAGCAATTACCAGACAGCGTGAAATGTTTACCATCATCCCCCGCAGGTGACTTAGTAGTTGGGGCTCGGGGCTTCGCTCCCTAGGCTAATGGTCGATCCGTGTCTATGGCATTGCCTATACCCAATTTCTAATTACTAGGTATTGCATCACATGTGCTATCCACCTCGGCTTGGACTATGAAGGAGGGCCCCGGGCTTCGGGGTTTACTTGGCTTGTACTATCAGGCTTGGAATGTTGGGCATGGGTTATGGGACCTTCCTCGGAAACCCCACAGGCGAGCACTTCAGGGTTCCGGGCAAGGAGTGTAAGCCGCGAGCCCCCTTGTGGTTCCCATAATTGGACGAGTTGAGGGTTCGAGCTCAAGGCTTGTCCCTGATACCTCATGGTGTGTTTGGGAGTTTATTTAGGAGAGGGAAGGAAGGGGAAGGAAGGGGAAAAATTCCCCTTTCTTCCCTTCCCCTCCATTACACCCCAATTTGGGGTGTAAGAATTTGGGTCAAATTTCTCCTCCATTCCCCTCCTCTACCTCCTAAATAAAACTCACAAATAAGGTTAAAATGAAATTTTCCTTCTCTTCCCCCTCTCTACCCTCCCAAATAGGGCTAAGGTTCCTCGCACCAAAGAAAAAATAAATACCATCCAAATTTATATTAAGGAACTATTCTAATTAAAAAATACCCAACCGCTCCTCCACCTCTTTTAAAACCCCCGCAGAGATAAAATGCGCATGCTAAAACCGCCATGCTCCACAAAGGAATTATAACAAACACTTGGCGTGCAGCATACAGAACAAAAAAAATCAGCAGCAAACACTTCCATCATAACAATCCAACCGCTATTCAACGAAGCATACACCGACCCAAAAACAAACCTAGAATCAGCGATATCTCACAAAACCCCACAAAACCCAGATGTGCAGGTTCTCAAAAACTTACCCGGAGAGGCGAGGTGGGCTCCGAAGCATCAGAGAGATTGAGACTGAGACGATGAGAGCATCCTGCGCTTCTCAAAAACTTTCTAGAAGAGATTAAGAGTCGAGGGTTATTTATCTAATTTCGGTGTTTGTTGGGGGGCGTGTTACGAATGTCAAGACGTTAAATTGTTAATGATAAATTTGACAAAGAGAGTTTGTGCGAAGGCAAATATACATAGAACTCTTATGAAATAGAAGGACTAATTTGAAATTTGTTAGGATTCGGAGGCATATATGCTAAAAATCCGTTAATGCACATTAGCCCTTCGTGTTACCTTGTTTACATCCAACAGCCCGTTTCTTAGAGGTCGGTTACTTAAATGATTATCTACTCTCTCTTTCATCGTCTCCCGTCGATTCTCTAGAGGTTCAGCTCAACTCAATCCGAGGTAACTTCTCTCCAGATCTGACATTTTTTTCCTCGATTTTCCCAATCATATTCTCTTTAATTTTCTTGAGCTTTTTTTTTGTTGAAGAATCAAGATCGCCTTTTTTCTAATCGATCAGCCCCATTTTCTCTAGATCTCACACGTCGCTTGTGCCGGATCTACGAAATTTTCATGGTAAGATTTTTCATTTTTTTTTTGTATTTTCATGGCGTATTTTATTCAGCAACTAATTCACATTACCATTAAGAATAACCTGTGTTTAGCTGTATAAGAATAAGGTATGTTTTAGGTTTAAATAGGGCGGAGAAAAGATTAATCTAGATTTGGATAAAGAGATCTATGTCTTGTTCGCTTCACAAGCACCTGTAACCCCCCCTAGCACAGTAATTTCTAGTATTTTTCTGCGAAGATGATGGATACAAGTCGTGTTGCGCACTCCATTGTGGGACATGCTTAATGATTAGTGTTTTGACATTTTAAGTGGAAGATAGTAACAAGTCGTGTTGCGCACTTTTGGGGAAGCGTGATCGGCTTGTTAGATATATCTGGTGTTGATGGCATTTGATATCGGTCGCAAACCGAACTATTTGGTTTCCTGGAGGTTCCTGGTGTTAGTGGAGTGTTCAGATAGTAGTTGGATGCATGAAACATAAGCAATATCGTTAGCGAATGCAGTTATTGATTCGTCTTCTCTGTATATTAAGTCGAAAATGAAAATTTTGTTAAGCCGGTTGCTAATCAGAACAGAACGTATGTTGGTTTGATCCAAGCAAAGAATTGAATCATGGTCTTTGAGGATACCCGGCCTTGCTGTTTCTTCTTAGTCCCAGAACGTAGTGCATCAAAGGAGAATTTGTTGTCCTCCTGCTTTAAATCATGAAACAGAACTGATGGAAAGATTATTTATTTCAAGAGATGATGTGATAATTTCAGCTGATCGTTGCAATGAGAATGTAGGTTGAGTATAGGAGCGTAGTTTAGTGATTATATTTAGGCAGGATTGTAGGATTGCAGAAATTCAGGAACATGCTTCTATGGTCTTAAAGTTCGCCGCATTATTCATTACCCTTTCAGAATGCTGAAACAATTTTGTTTCTTTCTTTTCTATCCAGGGTTCTTCTCCTTCTGTGAAGAACATTCTTCTACTGGATTCTGAAGGAAAGCGTGTGGCTGTTAAATATTTCTCAGATGACTGGCCCACTCATAGTGCAAAGTTGGGATTCGAGAGATCTGTGTTTATTAAAACCCTGAAGACCAATGCTCGTTCAGAAGGTGATATGCAGAAGTTTTAGCTTGGAGCATGAGTAGCTATCTTTATCTGGCTGTATATCATATTCACTTCACATCTTTCCCTATATATGGATTGCTTTCTTGCGTCTGCTTGGATCATTAAGTTTCATTTTTCATAAGGAAGTTTGGAAAATTCTTTTAGCTCACCATGACTTTACCTTTCCTCAACTGCAGCCGAGATTGCAATGTTTGATGGATACATTGTAGTCTATAAATTTGTCCAGGACCTGCACTTTTTTGTCACTGCCGGAGATGATGAAAATGAACTCATCTTAGCAACAGTGCTTCAAGGCTTCTATGATGCTGTTGTTAATCTCCTCAGGTCTATTGCTATTTCCCTTGTATCTCTTTCTACCCTTTGTTTAATTGCCTGATGATGAGTTTCTTTCTACCAGGAATGACGTGGAAAAGAGGACTGCTCTGGAGAACTTGGACCTGATTCTACTTTGCATTGATGAAATTGTTGACGGAGGGTATGTTTTCTTTTTCCCTTCCATGTTATTTTGAGTAATTGATGCTTGAGACTTTTCATGACTAACTTCAACCAATTGATGCTTGAAACTTTTCCATGACAAAAAAAAAGGTTAAAACTTATAAGTAGGATGATTAAATTCCCGAAACTGATTATGTTCACTACAAGCCTTAAAATGTTTTCATATTTTCATCTAACAATATCTTTGCTAGAAGAGTAAACATATTTTGTCATTGATGTGCATGATGGCGACAAGGTCTGTGATCAATGCGATCATTTTTTGTTGCATATGGTGCATCCCATTCCGCATCTGCAAGTTTAAACTGTTTGGTGTTGGCTCAGTAACTCCTTGGTCAAATCTTCTAGTGTGCCGTAAACAACTCTGACCGAACAACACCAACATCACATATTACTCTATAATTAGCATTTCTTTTCTTTGTGTTTGCTGCATTAAATAGCTCGATCATGGTGGCATGCAAATCTTAGTACTCACAAATGATTTTAGTGGAGGTCTTACGTTCCAGAATTATAGGCTAATGCTAGGCATTTTGATGTTGCTGCATGGTTATGAGGGAATTCCTTGTGTGCTTATCTAGTTTCTTCTTTTAGTTAAGAAAGGCTGTATCCTAAGTTGAACCATGGACCCCTATTGCCCTACTTCAACCATTTCACCACCTGAGCCAGATCGCAGGGCAATTCCTGGTAATCTTGATACCACATACGGAGCACTCATTCTGTATTTGGTTCAGCAGAAAGGATGGAATTAAAAGTTTACTACATCGAAAGTGCTAGACATTTGGTACAGTGTCATGTAATTAGGACGTGATTCTTAATGATAAGAAAACTAGTTAATTGGAACTTTAATCAATTCTTCTACTGAAAAGGAGAATCAAATTTGCTAGCATAAGCAGTAGAGTTGTGACTTATCGTAACTGGGATGGCTGATCTTTGTCAACTATTGATGTATTGGCGGTCATAAGGATGTCTAGTCGTTAAAACTTTGCTTGCATATTAAATCATCCATTTCCTTTTGTTTTTCTTTTTGTTTTATTTTATCTTTTTTCCCCCACTGTTGATAGAATAAAATAAAAAGAAGGTTGATAATTTGTGAGCAAATGCCAATAAAACTTTATTGGTCTGTTTTCTTTTTGAAAACCCTTCACATTCTTTTCTTTGTCTCAATGCAGGATCATCTTGGAAACCGATGGGAGTGCCATTGCTGGAAAGGTTGCAACTAATGCTGCTGATAGTTCTGTGGTCTTCTCTGAGCAGGTGAAATTTCTTACCTAGGTTCCTTACCTTTTCAAGTTCACGAATTCTAGTTTTAATTCTTTTGACGGGTTTTTTTATTATTTTCTCCTTTCTTCAGAACATTTCTCAAGCGTTGGCTACAGCAAGGGAACACTTTACAAGATCTTTCCTGCAATGATTTTGTAGTGACATTCTGGTTTTGCTTACCTTGGATTCCAACAATGGCATTCTTCTCATCTTTGCCATTCATTTTGAGTATTGATTATGAGCCTGATACGTTTTCTTTTGTTGGATCAGTTGTAACTTTTTTCTTATTCAAACTATTGTATCTGGCTTAGATTAATAAAGGGGATATAATTATATTGCGAGTCAGATGGTTAGTTGGACATATGGTGATTTGTGCGAATCCTCGGCAGAAATTCAATAGGATTTTGAAACATTGTTATCAAATGGTGATATTGATGAAGGGATGCCCTACTTTTACAGAAATTGTTGTACTCTATTGGTTCCTTGTCTTCTAAAATGCTGAAAGTTTTGTTTCTCTCGAGCTGGCAATGAAATCGTAGATCATATCAATTTGATTTGGTCCTGTCTGTTGATTTATATTGTTGGCAGTGGCTCTGCAAACCCCTAAATAGATATAGCTCATTCATCTTGGAAATCAGTCCTTGCAAGCTCTTGCGCAATCGTTATTGTTGGTTCTAACGTTTATCATACAGTGTGTTGCACGTATCAGCAGTTTGTTGTGTTTCCACATTTGAACTTTCTCAAACAGTAAAGGTGGTTAATTTCTCCTCCCCTAACAAGGAAGATAAAAAGATCTGCATGATATGAATATGTCTCGAATCTCAGATCGGTTCCCGATTAAGCTTAGGTTTCTCTATCAACTGCACAAGTTTATTCTGCACAAAATTTGCATGTTGCGGTGTGGTAATGCAGAGTGTATCACTGTCTTCAAACATCTCCACTGTTGAAGAGTGTCTTACATTCGTTCAAATCAGTTTTGGGTTTAGTCTAACGGGGATATAAGACCCAAATATGTGGTTAAAAATGTTCTGGATTCATGACCCAAATAGAATTAACATGTTTGCGTCTATCAAATCTGATGAGATTAGTCTAGTACACCTATGATTCATGGACCTTTGCAACCTGACATGAACGACGGGAAAAAAACAACTATTCCTAATATGATCAATTTACAGAACTGTATCGCAGAGGCTGACAGTTTTGAAGCGGCTCGCATGTCATTTACAAAAAATGTGGACAATGTACTGGCAATCAAGAGATTTCTTCTTTTAATGTATGCAAATATCATGTATCACTGTTCTTCTTTCTCTTCTCCCGGGCAAATATTGCCTTTGAGCCACAAACAACCGCTCTTCCAAGAGCTGTGATCAGCTCTAAATAATCGTTTTATGTGCAGAGGAATTCTGTGAGACCTACACATATTTCCCCCTCCTTTTAAGAGTTATGCTTTGGATGTATAAGTTACTTTATGTTCTGGTTTTCGATAGGCGCAAGAGAACTGGAGAAATGAACTGATGAAACCAAGTGATTTTCTATGTCAACTTAATGGGGGTAAAATTGTCCGCCTTCGATTTCTTTATCTGTTTGATTGTCTTCATATTTTGTTTGCTGAGTTTGGCATGCTAATGCGTCAAGCCTTCTGGTCCTAAAGATTTTTAGCACCATTATGGCATCTACAATATGAAAATTAAACTAGAGCACCGTGATTAATTTTAAGGCATTCCCTTCAAGTAGAACACGCTGATCACTGATCCGCTCAGGTTTCTGAAATATTCTCATATGTATGTTCATAGAATCCTGAACCATTTTGATGTCAATTGTAGAAATAGGAAATTCCTAACTCTTATACGACAATCCAATCACGGTTGCAGTTCCAGTATGCAATGTAAGCTTATAGAATGCAGGATATAGAAATTCCAGGACACCAGAAACAAACGCAGTCTTCTTTCTTTCGTTTCACACAGATCCCCTTTTTTTCATACTCGCTATCTTCAGCAAAGTAGCAGGCCTTCAACTTTTCAACAATCCTGAAACAAATGACAATTCAGAATCATCATTAAACTTCAATTATGAACAACGCGAAAATTATCACGAAAGAGGAGAATACTTACGTGCTGTATGTACCGATGAATCATTTGAATTAGAGGACTTCCATCTCTTTAACAAAGATTACTCTGGATCTCTTCTTCCTCTAGTGTGCCTCTAGTTAAGGCCAGTTAAGCTTTTCCTGCACCTCCGCTACACCAGACGAACCCTAAGCTAATGACCAGCGGTAAGAGGCAAAGTAATACATACATTGCCTATAGTTTCTTCTTGGCTTATCCAAGAAGATGATTCCATAAGCAAGATCAAGATGAATGTCCCATAAGCAATGAGTACTAGATTCTTGATGATAAAATATTTCGATAATTATTTACCAAAATGAAGGAAGATATTATTTAAAAGGAATGAAGTCCACGAGGGATAAGGATATAAAGATGAAGAGCTAAAGGAAGATGGGATTTGGATGCACGCTAAATAAAATGAGCAAAAGTTACATAACTAATACTATTCAAAAGTCACAAACTTTTGCAAAAATGAAAGATTAAAAAGATCAGGTATTGAATTTTATTGCTTGGGGACCATAGATTCCCTTTCTTGCGCTTGATCAAACCTGGAGATTGCACAATGAGAAAATGATATAGAACTTACACCATTGTCTTACAAAATAATTTATGATAGCAAATTTTGGAAGTGGTGGAATTAGAACTTATTTTGGTGATTCATTTTCTGGCTGAATTTTTCAGAAGAAAAAAAAATGGTACAGGGAAGTTTCTGAATTCATTTGATTGTGAGGTTTGCAAAGAATAGTTGTTACGTCAGAAATAAACTTGGTCACGAAAAAAATACATGTAAAGGAAATCATGCCATCTATTTCATTCTATCAGTAGTTAAATTGTCCGAAATGTAGAGAAATCCAACAAAATAATGTTACCACAATTGTCTAATTAAAATTTTTTGAACAATTGTGGGTATAGCCCCCTCGTAAAATATCTCCTGCTCTCTCTCTCTCTCTCTAAAAAGAAGGCAACAACACTCCGGTTTCATGCGAAAGATGTCAACATTTCTAATCTAATATGAAAGTATACGTAAAGGATCATAAAAGTATGTCTACAGCATATGCATATATAAAAGAAAAAATTTCTCATTTGAGCCAACAAGGTCCAATTGATTGAAATTGAACTAATGTTGGGTGTTTAGGTGTCCCTTTTGTGTGTGCGCGCGTGTGTGTTTTATTTTTTTTCCCGTGCATAGTTTTGACAATCATACAATTAAAAATAGACCTTATTTTGCTTTATATATTTTTCTTAAGCACTATCACCCACTTGCATGCAAGAACTAATAAATCATGCAAATTTTATAGAAATTCAACTACTTCGGAAAACTTAATCATTACATAAACTAATATCTACACATTTCTGAAAAACAGAAACTGAAGAGAACAGGGCAAAAGAAAGTGAAGAGGAGGAAACAATGTCTAAGAGTGAAAAGCCATTTACCAAACAAACAGATTCCAATGCAAAGATCAGCAATCTCTCCTTCACTTCTTGATGCATTTAAGTTTATATATTGATAAATATATATGAGAATACAATGCATATTTTCAAACTCTTTATCATATCCTGTTCATATCCTGGTCGTAAGTACATGAATCTAATTTACAGGAATATTCTAAATAATTACCTTCCAATTTTATTTATTTCAGTTTTATATCGGCTAGCATTTTATTTATTTCAGTTTTATATATGGTCTGTTCACATTCTTCCCTATTGATCAATCTCTATATAGAAATTTCAAGAACAGTGACTCACAAACTTAATCAATAACTTCCTTCTTTATCTCAAAACTTAATAATTTCCATAATTTACAAATTCTTCCTCTGTACCGTACATCCCTAATATAAATTTTGAACATACAGTGTATATACTTTTTACTTCCAAAATAGTTTCTTGTGAAATGTTTTAAGTCAGAAGCTTCTAGAAGCTTGATAATCAAGATTCATGCCCTCTAGGTTGAGCAATAAATCTTGTAATCATATGGTTAATTACTTGTAGGATTTGCTATAAGAATTTAAAGGCAAATGACAATCTGGTTTTTTTTTTGTCTTTACTATTTTTTAAATAAAACCACTTTTGTGCCACTTTTGTGCCGTTAAATGCAAGCCAATAAGAGGAAAGCAAATACCCTTTTGCCGTATGTGCTTTTACTGAAAGTAAATTGTTTTAGACTGTGGTAAAAACTAAATAAGAGTAAAAGAATTTTGGAACTTTGAATCTGTTAATCATTTTTTACCACTGATCCATGTACAATTAGATTAATAAACTAAATGGAAAATGGATAAAATAAAATAAAACTTATTTGTTTTAGTTTATAATCATATAAAATTTATTCTAATCATTACATAAGGTGAATATACTATCATACAATAATCGATGCTATGATTATTCATTTTGCAAATACTACCCCATGAATTCGTCAACACGAATACGCTTACTCTTATATACACAAAAGTGCACACACATGCTATGTCAGATAACACCATTCCTTACAATTAACCGGTAAAGCGGGACAAAACATTCAATTCTAATAAATTGTCACGCGAACATAATGATTAATGTATCCGTTAAACATACTTAAAATGAATTCTTCAGCTAGTTTCGTTAATTTCCCTATTAACGATAAGACCCCCTCCTCTAATTCTACGCGAACATTAAAATAACTAGATCTGCTTGATTAATTAACTTGTCTAGTGATATTATCGTTGTTACAATCATTGTTCACGGTATCATTATCGATAATCGCGTGTTTTATATTTTTTAGCTTAATAAGCCATGAGTTTTTTTTTTTTCATTATCATTAACGAATTTGAAATTTTAAAATGAAAAAACAAAGTCAAAAATAGATTTAAAATAAAAAAGAACATTGACCAAATCTTTTGAATCAGCTCCACATGTTAGTACGGGAAGCTCCGCTTTGTATGGGTCCTCGAGTCTATAAATACGAGCCGCAGCCACGCTCACTGGCAAGCTGAGCTCTCGCTTTTCCCCCTCCTCGTCTCGGTCCTAAGAATTGTCTCGTTTTTCGTTCTCGTCTCTTGTTTTCCTCCACCTCAAAAGATTCAAACCCTAATCATCCTCAAAAGCTAGGGTTTCCTATCCGCCAAATTTCACTCGCATAATAACACGACGATCGTCATCTTGGAACACAATGCAGTATCGGAGTCGAAGCTCCAGATACGAGAAACGATCTCCGTCGAGATCCGGCCACCGGAGCTTCGGCCGCCGTGACGGCCGTGGATTCCGTCGGAAACCCTACCGCCGACCTGAGCTCCGCCGTGAGGGTCTCAACGGTGAGAAGGATGAGATCCTCAAGAAAGCGGGGCGTTTGGCGGCGACATACTTGATACATAAGGGTTTGCTACCCCCGTCTTCCATTCTCCCCAAGTGGGAAAATGACGATAGATTTGACGAGGTTGGGAGGAGAGAGAGGAGAACTTTTAGGGGTGGTGAGGGTTTTGAGGAGAGGTGGAGGAGGAGGAGGAGGAGTAGGGGGAATGGGGGAGGGTATGGTTCGGATTGGGGGGGAGAGAGGAGGAGGTGGAGGAGGAGAGATTGGGGGGTCGGTGATGAGAGAGAGGATCTTGATTTTTCACCCAGCATTCAAGAAATACGGAGGAGGAGGTGGCGCGAGAGGAGGATGAAGTGCGAGGAGACGAAGGGAGCCGAGGGGGAGAATCGGGACGGCGAGAGTTCTTTGCGGGGGAGGAGAGATGTTCTTGGGGAGGGTGATTTGGGTTTGGACAGGGTGGTGGATAATGGAAATGATGCATCGTCAGGTTATGAGAGTGGCGAGGTTCGGGATGACGATGATGATGATCTAATGGAGGGGGGTTTCTTTGAAGTTGATAGCAAAAACGGTGATGGCTTGTTGGAAGCGTATGGAGATGCTGAGGAGCCTAGTAGGCTTTGCTCGGTTGCGGTGCAAAGAAGTGGGGATGTTGACAGGGATGGAGGTTCTTCGTGCACTGTTGATTTGAGCCAGGCTATGAGTGAAGGCTGTTTGGGAAGTGATGGCGATGCGAAAATGGGTTTAGGTGATGATTTGGAGGTTAAGAGTTTGGATAGGAGGAGTGAAGGTAGGTTGGAGATGGATGTAAGTGATGATTCGAAGGGGAAAGGTTTGTGTGAAAAGAGTGAAGGTAGTATGGATATGGATATAAGTGAGGATTCAGATGGGAATGGGTTGTGCGAAGGCTTGGGTGTTGCGGAAAGTTGTTTCATAAGCAAGGATAGCGATGATCTTCTGAAAATAAATAACCTCACAAGTGTGACCTTCAAGCCAAGGACATCAGTTCATAGGACAAGCTCCAAAATCGATCAAATATTTCCAAACGAGCCCACTAAAGTTGGTGAAATTGTTTCTGAGCTTCCAAAACTGAAGGTGGAAGACGATATTCGAACTAACACCTCAAAAGGCAAAGAATCCCCTGTTTCTAGCATTAAGCCTGTCCAACATATGGAAGAACCTGTGGAACAAAAATTTGAATTAGTTCAGAACCCTGGACTTTTCAGGTCATCTGTTGAGAAAGACAATGCTAACGAGGTAATCTGGTTGTTAAGACAACCGTTGAAGCCAGAAGTCGAGAAGCTTCCAATAGATGAAGAAGTGGTTAAAGGACATGTAGCTGATCAAGAGAAACCAGTCCATAATGATTCCTCCCAAAAATTTGAACCTCAACTGAAAATTAAGACACAAGCAGAAGAGCAGCTTCAAACCCCTATCTATAAAGTTTGTGATCTAAACCTTCTACCACCTGAAATGATTGAGTCTGAGGATGATCCTGTTTTGGACCAATTTTATACTTCCATGCCTGTTTCTGAAGCTAGAAGGAACCCTTCTGTGGGCCTTGGCTGTATGATGGGTAATATGGCAAACAAAACTACAATCCACTCCTGGATCTCAGATGACAAGATGATTCCAATGGTTGATCTTGAAGATGATTCTTCAATAGTGTTCGATGCTTTTGGCTCACTAAAACCTATGTGAGCTTCTTTCATATACAATCGCCTTTTTCTTTTAGCATATTGGAGAAATTTAGAAGTTTTCAATTCCGCTATATTTTAATTCACTTAGAAGCTAATCCTGTATGTTAATATTCCCTATTTATTTCTGATCTGCTGTTTAAAATTTATTATTGGCTGTTTTTCCTCCCAAATCATGTAGTTTCGGTAGTTGGCATGTATTTCTAGACATCTGATTCTCCTTTAATAATGGCCATGAAACAGGAAAGAACCTATGTATTTGAGCATGGCGCATGTCACAGAGAACAAGGACCTTCATGTTGCTTACAATGGTTGTTCTCTCGAAACTTCAGAGTTTCATCGGACTGATGTATTGTGTCTACCGCCCTCCTCTGACCTTGATAACCCACATACATGAATGGGCATTCATGGTGCAGAGGTGAATTAGCTGGAACTTATTTAAATCCTGCATTTACTTTTCGAACTTTATGCATTACCTTCTTGCTATTCTCTTCAAATTATTCACTATTTTCTTTTTGGTGGGTATTCAATTTGCTTTTTGCTTAGTTACATGTACCAGCATTTTTACTGTGTATCTATTTGCTATCTCTGTATGGAATATGGATTTGTGCATATGCATTAACGTATATAGATCATGGAGATATGTGATCATTCTCTCTACTTTACTGGGGTTCCTAATGGTAGCGATTTAATTTATGTAGAGATTTTTATAGGTATTTGAACATAAAGTTCTGTTTCTCTAACCACTTATTTTTATGCAAGATTTTCACTTATCAATCTACTTTATAGAATCTGTTGTTGACTTCTGGCTGCCTGCCATTAATGCTCGCTAACCTGTATGAGTATATTGTAAATTTTGTCGCTTTCGTGCTCAGCTGGTTGAATGTTTTCCTTTTATACCTTGATTATAAAGATGAAAAATAAAGGTGTATAGCCCATTAATTCAGGGACGCCTCTGCTTTAAATGTGAAAATCAATACTCGTGTCCTCCAGCACATTCTTCATTCTGTCTAATCACAGAATTTCTTTTTCTCCCCATTACAGGTTTTGTGAAGGTTTGATTAGCTGACTAAAGCTGTTTGAAGGTGTTTCGATAGTTGCTCAATTGTGATATATTTGGGGGAGCCAGGCTTCCAGTTTCCACCTGTTGTGCCTATTTGGTTAAGAAATTAGATTAGAGGGTTGCCATCCTTATTTCCAGTTAACAAAGGTTTGTAGCAGTTGTATCAGTATCTACTGTTGTAGTTGTATTTCATATCAATTCATGGATTAAGTTTTCTTTAGTTACTTGATGGTTTTCTGGTTATAGTTCTTTCAGTACTTAACAGTTTCAACGTAGTTTCTGAATATGATATGTGTGAATTCAATATGCTTTTTCTAAGCAAAGTTGGTCATTAGCTGGTTGTTTTCCCCCAAAAGATCTGTCATGTAAAGGGATAAATTGAAGATGATGGTTATATAATGTTATGCTTATAGTTTAACCCTAAACTACTTTTAGCTCCACTCGTGTATTTAACATGTGAAGTTCTGCATTCATGTGCATTACCAACTAAGACGTGTCATGCACATGCATATGCTGATTTATTCACCGATATGAATCACTCGCACTTTAGTATTTTTCCCATCAACCAGGTTTTACTTCAGTGTTTTCCCCAATTGGGATACTCTCTTGATTGTCCCTGCCCGAGTAATTTGCCACGGCATTTGCAATTTTTCTTAGAATGGCCAAATTTACTGGTTTTCTGAGTTTTTCTTTTCTTGTTTTGCTAAAATTGCAATAAGCTATTTCCTTTTTTCCGGTTGATCAATTTTATATTATTTCTTCCTCTAACAATTTACAAACCCCTACTCCTACCAAATGAATTAATTGAATAAAAAGGAAAGTTAAAAAAACTAACCTTTATCTCCCTCCCTCTTCTGCATTCCATTTTTCATTTGGTTTTTTGGGAACACATTTTCTATATCGCTTTAACTTTTGAGCATTTCCAGACTAGTATTCTGCCAATTTGTTATTTAGATATCAAGAAATCCAGATTTGTAAGTGAACTTTATGGATGATCAGGTTCTCACTACTTGTGCCTAGTTTTGATATAATGTCAACGTCCTGCCAAAACATCTATAGAAAAAAGATAGTTATGCCGTAAATTTAGAGGAAGAGAAATCCGTGTGCATGTTTTAAG
>BQKN01066326.1:235058-260842 GCA_022839385.1 Asparagus kiusianus | reverse complement strand
TTATGCCGTAAATTTAGAGGAAGAGAAATCCGTGTGCATGTTTTAAGTTACTGTATATGGATAAACCATCTGCGATTTGCTGTATTGTCAAGCTGAATAGGTGAAGTCAGGTTCAGTATAGGGGTACATTTATACCATAAGCAGAGATAAATGCCAAATTAAGCCTCTTTGTGCAGATGATGACAATGATTAGTAACAAACAGCCTTATAAGTAACCTTACTAGCTTTATAGCTTTTATATTTACAGTCGCACTTTAAATTTCTGACTTCTTATCAGGAAAATCTCTCCCCCGTGATCTGCATACTACCATCTCGGATATACTATAGGCTTTGGTTGGAATTGCTTTCTCTCTGAGCTGCATAATGCCAGAAGAAAATTTCATGGTAGTGAAAATTTCATCCATTACATTGTCATTAGCTCATTTGTTAGGAGTAACTCTGTCGTAATGACGACTTACAGATCTAGCCATCTACTTCCTACGTCATATACTTCATCTCATTTCCTGGATATTGGCGGCTGCATTCTCCTTAATTTTGATGGTTCATTATTGGGACATGATTCTGACATTTGCTTTGCTAATCAATTATGTTTTTTGAAATTTAAGGCTAGCTGGTTACAAGGTTCCCCCATTCACTTTGTCACTCAATATGCACACGTCCTTTTAGCCTATCAAACATTAAACTGCGGATAAAATGACCATTCTATCTTGGAGGAGAGTCATTGATAACCATAAGCTCCGTTAACCATGAGCATGAAAAAAATATTGGAACCTGTAGTCTCAGCAATGATCTGAGAGAACTAGTGCAGTCTTCCTTCTAATTATATGAAGACCTAGAATTTCTACAAGGTTGTTAATGCCTTAGTTAAGCAAGTGGTTTTGTTTTCTCGTAGAACTGAAATGGTATGGAGCTTTTCTTTCTCATGGAAATGAAAATGCTACGGAGAAATATGTTAACTGCAGTTAAGGGCTGATAGCAAGGTGTTTTAGTATTTGAGAGTTAATTGCTTGCTTCACTAATCAGAGTCATATGGTAGTTTTAGTATTTGAGAGTTAATTGCTTGGCATAGAAGTTTGATGGTGTGAAAATGGATACCAGTTTCATTTTACTACTACTTACTTTTGCCTAAAGTGATATGCAGAGAAAAAACTATCATTTTTTTAATCTCCAAGTAAAGCTTTTTGTGAAGATATTCAGTGAGAATATTAGCCCTGGAAGGCTTTACATTTGATTGAACTTCTCCATCTTGTGCTATTTCTTCTTTGTGATGGTTCGTATCCGAGAGTTTACTGACATCCATACATACACATGTGTATGTTCGTGCATCAGAGAATTTAAATAATTCTCTCCAATAACATAAAAAGTTTTTTTAAAACCTTTATACACCCAAATCAATCATATTTGCAAATTTATCTTCCAAGTCTATACATTTGCTAATTTATCCCCCAATTTTCCCATATGTCTAAAGTGCCCTCCATACTTAACGTTGTTCATTTTTTAATGGTGGGAGGGGGAAATTTTAGGTAGACAACTAATAGAAGAATCAGGAATATCCTCATAATAACTTTTGTGCAGAATTTTAACTCAGTATGGTTGAACCATAGACTTGGGGACTAAATTAGTAAATATCTAGATTTATGGTGCAAATTTGCACATATGGTTGATTTGGGGGTATGTAGGTAACAAACTTAATGTAAAACATGTAACGATTGCAGATGTGATAAAGTTTTGACGTAAGTAGCATGCGCTAACACAAGACATGGTGTTGTTCATGCATCCAAAGGTTTAAACAATTATTTCAATTAATATAGGCATATAGTGATTACACATAACGTACATTTTATGACTTTGTAACAGGGGTATGAGTTGGCTCTTGAATTTTATAAAGAATGTTAGACATATCAAAACTTATGTCTTATGAGTTGCGAGTAGGTGTATTGGACACAGATATGACTTTATGATACAAGTCTCATGCCACATAGGTTTTGGCATACTACATTTTTTATGACTTTGCAAAAGCAACAAGACAGACTCTTTAACTTTTTCCAAAGTAGTTACACATTTCTAAACTAACTATGAATTTATACAAGTCAATCTTTTTTATGAGATTTTTTGACTAAAGTACATTTATCTCAAACATGAATCATGAATAAATAATGTATTAGAAGTGTGCGATGTGTCTAAAAAGTGTAAAATAAGGGTTCTAAATTAAAACATATATTATATATTATGTAACCAAAGCATTTTACTAAGAGCATGTTTGGCAATACTAGGTTATAATCCACATGGGTCATATCCATCTATAGATTATGAGTTTATAACCCAATTGGATTAAAAGTTTATATGTTTGATAAGGAGGGCATTTATTATCCATGTGTTTTCTGTTAAAATAAAAACCCTTAAAAGTGGGATTAGAAAGAAAATCTCATTTTTTAGGTCAAACATGTGGATTATATAATTCATCAAAAAAAAAAAAAAAGAATCCTAGGTTCTTTTGGTGGATTATAATCCAAAATAATCCACTCTAACATGCAGTTACCAAAAATACAGAAGTGAATTACAATCCACTTTGACCAAGTAGCCAAACATGTTATTACTTCATAAATATATCTGAGTGTCCAAGAAAGTATCTGTTTCCTACATGGACGTTAGCATGTTTGACACAGGTTCAGTTCACAGTAGGTATAGTCATGTTATACAGCTCAGAACCTTAAATCGGTTTGGCTGGTTTTAACTGCAAGCTGACCTGACCTACTAACCTAGTCGGATTTTGGCCCAATACTATGACAGATTCTGTCTCCAATAGTCTCTGTGTGTGCGCGCGCGTGTGTGCATGTCCATGTGCTTGAGTGTATGGGTAATGCCTGTATGGCACGTGGGAAATAATGGGTATGAAGTGGTGGCTCATTTGCTAAATAAGCCATCATGAGATGGGTATGAAGTGAGGCCCACCCCGGGAGTCACATCAGAAGGGTTAGTCTCACCACCCTTCATCTCTTAGGAGCTCATTTATGTGTATGTGTATGTGTATGTGTATGTGTGTGTGTGTGTGTGTGTGTGTGTGTGTGTATGTGTGTGTGTGTTTGTGTGTGTGTGTGTGTGTGTGTATGTGTATGTGTGTGTGTATGAAATATTATCTTAAGATGGACTAATTGGCTCATCAATCTCATGACCCGTACCGTACATC
This sequence comes from Asparagus kiusianus, assembly GCA_022839385.1. Classification (NCBI taxonomy): domain Eukaryota; kingdom Viridiplantae; phylum Streptophyta; class Magnoliopsida; order Asparagales; family Asparagaceae; genus Asparagus; species Asparagus kiusianus. The sequence goes on along the minus strand of BQKN01066326.1, from coordinate 257,655 downwards.
TTGTTCAAAACATCATCAAATGTATGTGGTTTTCATATGGTTTTAAGGGTTCTAGAATATGAATCAAACTAGTTTAACATGTTGATTTTTTCAGATAACTTAATAGCCGTCCTTTTTGTACATAACTAAAATGATGATATAAATTTCAAAACAAAATACTTTTTTCTACATATATAGATCATGATGAGTGCAAATCACGATGTGTGGCCAATAATTGTATCAAGTTACCTGGTAGGCCATCTCATGATAAGAATCTCATCTCACCATCTCATTTGATCATTTTTTTTATATGTGTACGTGCGCGCAAATATGCATGCATGAATGTATGCATGTAGTTAAGAAGTACATGCCAGAATATCTTATCCAAGGTTTGCCTAAGTAGAATGGCCTTTTATATGGATGTTCTAATCCTGTACAATTAGGAAGTAATTACTAAAATCAAATCACAATGGTACAAGTCTTGTTAATCTCCCTTTCCAAATGCTGTTAAGATTTCCTAGATTGCCACTTGCTCATGTAGTTGGAAGTCCACCAAGACTGGGCAGACAGCTGGCTGAGTGATTGCTCTATGCCTTTCTGATGCAGACTTTTTGGTCCGAGCATCAATTGTCCCTAATGTTCTTGCTGCTCCAGTGCTTGTTCACTCGTGAGCACAAGTCTGTTGTCTTCTTCCTTCTTGTTGTTCATATTTCATAATTCTTCAAAAGCTGTTGTTTCCTTTCTTCTTAGTTCCTCACTTTGTTTATGGACTTAAGGGGATACACAAATGCTATCTTATTCAAACTTTTACCTTGACTCGAATGCTCTTTTAATTGTCTGTAACCATGGCACATAAAAATAATTCATAAATCCTAACCGGTGATGTAGAAAGTGGCAGGAGGCGCCCTTTTATTACGCGATTCAGATTGTCCAGTTTGCTACTTGCTGATCCAAGATGAAAATCCACCTAGCACTGGGCAGACGGACTGGTAGGAGGTTGCATTATGTTTCACAGTTGTAGTCCTGGTCCAAAACCATGCTTTGTTTACTTTTGTTTTCTTGATATCACTGACATCCCAGCATCAACGCCATGCAATAGTATGAAAAATAAACCTTGAATTTTTGATAGCATGCTCTCCCTTACCTTCTATCAGAACTATCTATCTAGTATCTTTGTACCATCAAATTTAATGAGGAAGTGTTGGACATATATTCTGTAGTCTATATGATTTCTAGATTGACGTTAGGCAGTAATGTAACATATCGCAATGAAATTTACTGTCAGGATCTTTTAACCTTGCAAGACTTTTGTGCTGTATTCGATTCTGTTGGCAATCGCTATTAGCTATTAAAGAGTAACTCATGCGTGACTCATGTCTTGTTGTTGCAGATATGCCTTCAAATACTGAACTTAAAGATCTTCCGGATAAAATATAGTCGGTCTACAAGGGGATGAAAGAATATTAGCAGGCCACACATCAACAGGAATTACGTAAAGAATCCTCTTACAAGACTCATGTAATGATGGGAAAAGATTCATCCTTGAACAGGCAAACTGGGGAAGGAAACTGATGCAGCAAAAGCTGATTTTGGGGCAGAAAGGCATCGAATTTTTTGAAACAATAGTGAGACTGAATTCTTTGGAAAGCATTTACATGTGTATTGGCTATAGTTATTTCGCTCGTTGTAAATATATTTCTTGTAAACCTGCAAACCAGTCTGATGATGGCTAAAGCAAAATGGATCTATAAACAATCTGGTGTGTTTGAAAAATCTATTGACACGTTTCTCTGCTGTGGGGAACTTCATAAAATTTTAAGCTACAATTCTCCTTCGCGCGTTGGATTAAGTTCTTCAGTTTGCTTTATCCGCATCATGCTGGTTATTTGCACAGTATTTGTTACAGTCTGTTTCTTTGACTAGAGATGACTGCTATAGTCTTTGGCCAACTTTGCATATTCTACCTGTCTGTTTGCAGTTGTCCCTCGACATGTGAAATTTCGATGAATTCCTGGTGAATGTTATTGATTTGAACATGATTAGCGTTCAGTTTAGCCTGCTGGTATTCCAACCTGAAATTTCTTGCGCAACTAGATACTTTATAATGTGCAACATTGACATTAATAATAGATTGAATTTTGAGAATTGCTTGTATATTACCTGAATTATAGTTGTAATCGTAATTGTCTTGCGTATACTGTAAACATTATTGGCCTACATTAAATGTATTGATAGTTTTGAACAATCTTACTCATGGAGAGGTAACGCAGTCAAAATTGAACTCCATGGCTTATTCCTACGGCATTACTTCGAGATAAAGCATGGAATTTCCTCTATTTTGTTTTTTTCTGTGTGTACATGTGTTATAGCCGTTTTAATGATGGAAAATAATCTCTAATCAATGGCAGACAAGTGTTCCACATTATGCATAATCAAGTCAGCACCTTAAGACAACTAGAGGCTCAACTCGGTCAACTTAACACGCTGACATCTTGAGAGGACGACTCGAAAGGCGTCACATGCCGACGACCCCAAAGGCATTATGTGTCGCCCCCGGCTGAGTCGACTACTTAACCACTCCATTTGGGCGACTAATCGACCGTCAACTTGTGATGGCGACTCGTAAGGCGGTACTTCTCGAGCAACAGAAGAATAGAAAGACGACGAAATGCCTCGAGCCCCTCCTACGCACTGATGACCTATCATCTCGCCATAAATGCCATTAAATTCATTATGGGTGTCATCATTCATTTGCCTCTAATAGTATTTATGACACATCGGACCACATCAGCACCGCACATCCCCCGTCACTTCGTATTAAACATTGATGTGACATCTTCTCCACTCGTCGGCCGACACCTTTAAAGTTGAAGCTGACTTGGCCGCTAGCCCAATACCCGGCCGAAGTTACCATCATACCCTCCTTCCACTACTATAAAAGGAGATACTATTTTTCATTATAGGGTAAGCTTTTTTCACCATTTTCTGAATTTAAGAACTACTGTAGTTTATTTTATTTCACCACACAAGTCACCCACTGACTTGATCGTTCGACGAACAACCGAGGAATTACACCTCGTCCTGTTACAATTTGTTACTTGTGCATGGAAGTACAGCTTGTCCAAGGACCAGACATCAGGAGAGTTAGAGGACCTCCGTCAACCTAATCTATTTTTATTTGACTGTGTGATTTCATACATTAACAATATGTTTGTGTACTCTGTAAATGTATGTATAAGCTAAATAGCAGCTAAGACAAAGTAGCTTAAGATGGTGTACGCTCTTTGGTAGTAATCTTAAGAGTGAGAAATTTTTAGGTTTTATAATGGAGCCTAAAGAGAGTTTTTGGAATATAAAATCATGAAAACTAACCTTCGCTGGGGCTCAAGAGTTTTAATATGGCGAGAAGAAATCTTAAGAAATGGTATCAGAACGGTTATGCCAAAAAAAACCTTGGGCTGGAATTGGGGTGGAAATAAACCAAATAATTAACAAATAGTTCGATAATTGTTCGAATTAGTATTCGGTCATATTCGATTCGGTAGTTCATTTACCACTAAACAAATATTTTTTAGTATTCGAGTTTACTAACAAATAGAATTTAACCAGATATATATTCGATTCGTTTGTTTATTAAATATTCGTTTGAACTTTGATCACAACTTATTACTTATATTATTGGACATATGATGTCATATTTTTAACCCACATATCATTTCTACTTAAGTTTTATATACTGATTTTAAGACTTAAATAATCTTAAATCTATTTTCTAATTAAAATTTTAATTTAAATATATATACATTATATATTATAAAGGAATAAATTTTATTTATGAATTCTAATAGTATTTGAAAATCAAATTCTTTAGCGAAATAAATATACTTTGATATTCGATAAGTATTCATGAATATTTATCAAATACCAAGTATTCGAGTTCGAATTCGAAAAACTAGATATATGAATATTAGAGTCCACATTCGAATTCGATAAATTTAAACAAATACAAATACAAACACATTAGTATTCGATTCGATCCGATCGTTTACCACCCCTAGGCTGGATATAATGTAGTCAGACTAATTGCTTTTAATCATATTTGTGGATCTCAAGCGAGTGTTTGTTTACGTTGAATTCTAATATTAGAAAGTATATCAATCATTGTCATGGGCCTCAGGCCCACAATACTTAGGAGTTGTTTGGTTCAAGCAAAATTTAACATTTGGTGTAGATTACAAATTTTAGGATCAATAAATGATTTTTTTTGTTTTGTGATTCCATATTGGTATTATTCCAAGAAAAATTTTGGAATGTTGAATCTCAAAAATACAAAAAGTGCCTAATTTTTAGAAGTTGTCAAATCGTCTCAATTAGAGAGGGTTAGGCAAATTCTATAAATGGATATGCTTACCTCTATTTTTATATCGTTGTATTTTATTTATTTACTTTTTTTTAGGTAACCTCACCAGAGTAAGTATATTCACTTCTTCTTCTTTTTAAGAATTTTTTATCCGATAATTTTGGGTTGAACCAAACAAAACAAGTTTTTTTTTCCCTAGAAACCAACTATAAGTTAAGGTAATTATACACAAATCACCTTTCATTTCTAATTTATATAAAAACCACCTACAATTTATATTTTCGTTCTAATTAACCACCCGGGCCTACATATTTTTCATTAAACCCATTTCTACCCTTATTAAATCGCATGTTTTGCACGTGCTCTCTCATCCTTAATCAGATCCTTAACCTTGACCCATAAACGAAACCTTAAACCCTTAATCAACCACATCCTAAACTAAACTCGTATTAATTGCCCTCACCCACATGAGCCACCCATATAAATTAGCCCTAAAATTAAAAAGAGAGAAACCACATGAGAGAGGTTGAAGTAGCTATTGTGGTTTGGAGCCCCATCCCAAAAAATTCACTCTCCCTCCATAAGTTGAGGAAGAAAAGATGTGACATCAACTTCATGAGAAGGAAAAATCATGTCAATCTTTTTCATTCTGAAGTATAGATCAAAATTGATCAAAATTTTGTTGAGATTTCTTCTTCTTTGCAAGGAACTTAATGGGTTTGTTTTGGTTTTAGTTAGGTGAGGTCTAATAGTTTAGGGTCTGGTTAAAGATGGGTTAGGATGTGTTGTGCCATAGAAATAAACGAGTGCTAATCACATTTAATTTGTTGACATGTGTCCCAAGCAGACTACACCCCAACTCAATGTAGACAGACCAAAAGAAGAGTCATCCCTTCTCGCCAGGTCGAGACAGACGTCCCTTCTCGTCAGGCCAAGATAGACATTGCTTCTTGCCAGGCCAAGTCGTTCCTTCTCGCCAGACCGAGTCATCCCTGCTCCCCAGGCCAAGTCTCCTTGCTCGCCAAGAGGCATCCCTTCTCGTCAGGTCGAGCCGTCCCTTCTCGCCAGGTCGAGCCGTCCATGCTCGCCAGGCTGAGTCTTCCCTTCTCGCCTGGCTGAGTCGTCCATTCTCGCCAGGCCGAGTCGTCCCTTCTCGCCAAGAGGTGTCCCTTCTCGCCAAGACAAGTCGTCCCTTCTCGTCAGGCCGAGTCGACAACTTGTAAGGCCCACTAAAAAGGCAGTACTTGTCATCCCTTCTTACCAGGAGGCGTCCCTTCTCGCCAGGTCGAGTCGTCTCTTCTTACCAGACCGAGTCATCCCTTCTTGTCAGGCCGAGACAAGCGTCCCTTCTCGTCAGGTCGAGTCGTCTCTTCTCGCCAAGAGGCGTCTCTTCTCGCCAGGCCAAGTTGTCCATTCTCACCAGGTTGAGATAGACATCCCTTCTCCCCATGCCGAATCATCCCTTCTCCCCAGGCCAAGTCGACCCTTCTCCCCAGACCGAGTTGAAAGGCAGTCATCCTCAAGCTCTACACCAACAACCAGCCACCATCACATTAAATGCATTGTCAGAGTCATTATTGCTTTAGTCCTTCATAACATTTATGACTCATCAGACTCCATCAGCATCATGCTTCCTCTATCAGCATCACATTGATTACAAAGATGACTCATGTCACCCACAACCGACACATGTAAAGTAACTACTGACTAAGCATTATGTTTAGACTCGATCAAAATTATAAAATTGCCCCTTTGTACCTACTATAAATAGAGGGACTGTCTGAAGCACATGAGTAAGCAATCTCTTGTGAAAAAAATACGCTATCTCCATATTACTTCTCCACTCAAGCTCAAATACCGACTTGATTGTCGGAGGAATCATCAGAGAACCCAACTCCAGTCCTCTAACGTGTTGTGGTTTTCTAGGAAGAACAACAGTCTATTGGGAGATCAACCATCAAAGGAGATCAAGAGATCCTAACACCTCCATAGTCCACACATAAACCCTAGGTTTGATAACTAACATCAACAGGATGTGAGCACGTGCAAAACACGAGCTTGTAAGGATAGAAATGAGTTTAATGAAAAATATGTGGGCCTAGGTTGTTAAATAGAATAGAAATACAAATTGTAGGTGGTTTCCATATAAATTAGAAATGAAAGGTGGTTTGTGTATAAGTATCATAACTTAAAGGCGGTTTATAGGAAACCAACAAAATATTACAAATTTTAGAATTTGATTTCCTATAATAATGTTGAATGAAACAAAATATTAGAAATCCTAAAGCATGTATAAGCCCTTATGGATTTGGAAATTCTCCATGAGATTACAAATCCTAAAATTTTGACATTTGAACAAAACAGCTCTAAAAGTATGACTCTGATTATCACTTCATTTTAGTTTTTTTGCTTTTCTTTTTGACTAAAGCTACCCTTTACTAATCTATAAAAGGTTACTTAATACACAATCTCATAATCTTTTGAAACTTACAAATAAATTTGTAAATTACATTTTTAGAAAAGAATTAACAATCAATCAATTGTGATTGATTTGTCATTCTTTAGTAGACAGAGGCAATAGTTTCTGAAAAAAAACCTCTATTTTTTTACCATTATTGAATATATATACATGCAAATACGTAATATTAAAATTATCAAAAAAAATCCATCGCAAAAATTTATTAAAACACATAAAACTCACGATAATTTAATTTTTTGGAATACCTGAGACACTGTGTTGAGAGGTTCTCTTTAGCCACGCCTAGGAGTTTGATATCATTATCCAAAGGACCGCGAGAAAGTCCCCCCCCCCCCAAACCAAGCTGAAAAAAAAGGATTCTCATAGATATTTGGAAAAAAAACATCCACCTAACTTTTTTCTATTTAAAGAAAGGGGTCTAAACAGCAAATCCGTGTATTAATTGTGTGTATATATCAGTAGATCTCTTATAAATTTCACTGAGGACGCTACAGACATATCTACAAAAAGCGCACGTGGTTTTAGGAGGAGTTTTATTATTTTTCTCCCCCTCCACAGAATCAGTTGGCCCAATAAAAAATTATAGACACCTCAATTTTCTCTCCCCATTTTGTTCGCTATAAAGAACTCCCCGATCGAAACCCTAGATTCTCTCCTGCGGGTCAAACTGGGTCTGATCGCCTCTCGATAACCCTTTGAATCCGACCGAACCTTATCAATTTGATTGATGATCCGTTGAGAAGTTTAGTTTTCTTACAAATCTTAATTTGGTTGGTTTTGGTTAGGGGAAAGTTCCGATCTTTCACTCAAATTAGGTAATTTTCTGCTTGAATTAGGGGTTTCAGCTGAACCGAAGCTGGAAAAAGATGAAGTGTAGGGTTTACATGAGTTCTTGATCAAGAAAGTTGCGAGCTTTTTAGCTGATTTAGTCGAAATAAGTTGCCCTAAATCGTAAATTTCTCAGTTCTCAGCTGAACGAGCAGAAAGAAATGATCGTTGGTGGGAATTAGGGTCTTGATCTGTAAGCCAGTAAAGAAAAAGGGGACCGAAGAAAGTGAATCGAGGATGCAAGGTCGAAACAGAAACCCTTACTCCAACGATGGAAGAGGGTACAACTCCAATTACCGTAACTTCAACAGGAGCAGCAGCGGGAGCTTCGGCCGCAACAAACCCTACCTCCCTCCTCCTCCTCCTCCTCCTCGTCGCAAAGAGGAAATCCTCATGCACGCCGGCCGGCTGGCTGCCGAGTACTTAGTCTATAAGGGTTTGCTCCCTCCTGAGGTACTTACATCCAAGAGGCATAATGGTGAATATCAAGATTTCAAAGGGCATAACCGAGATTTTCCGGTTCCTGATGGCCGGACCTCGGCCTTAAACAGGCTTGGGAGCTTGAATTCTGATATGGGCTATGGTAGAAGAAGGTACGGTGACGACTATAATGATCGAATGGGGCCGAGAGATCAGTTTCGAGGGAAGAAGAGAATGAGTCCTTATGGTAGAGAGTATGGGTCGGATTGGGGAAGAGAGAATGGGAGATGGATGGGGAGGAATAGAGGGTTCAATGATATGGAGGATGAAGATGATTTTGCTCCTGGGTATTCTAGAGATAGGAGGAGTGGGTTCGATCAGTTGCCATCGAGGAGTGAAAACACGATGGAGTCTGGGTCAGAGAATCATGAGATTGTTGAGGATACGGGATCGAAAGCTAGCTCTTCAAGCACTAGGAAAGAATTAGATGGGGATTTGAGTAAAGCTGTGGCTGATGATGGTAAAGCTATCAATCAAGAAGCTGGAGATGAAGCGAAGAGCAATGCACTGGTGGAGGAGTCTGATGCTCAGCCCTCTGAAACTGAAGGAGATAGCAAGGACGGTGATGATTTAAAGAAACTATGCAGTTTTGCAAGTGTACCCACCAAGCCTCGATCATCGTCAGCTCAAAGAAGCCCGAAGAAAGATCAAGAACCCACTGCTGAAGCAAGTATCACAGCTGAAGGTTCTTCTGTGGAAGATAATGAGGGGGATGGTTTGAAAGAGTTACCTACAGATCAAACTGGTATGAAAAGCCAAGAACCTGAGAATCTGGAGATTACAGCTGATCAACCCGTGGTAGAATCTAACCAACAACAAGAACTCAGTCAGAATCCACAAGGTTTTGGGTCTTCGACAATTGGTGAAATAGAAGAGTCTAACAAAAAGGAGGGAGTTAAGAGGCAGCGTGAGTCTTCATCAGGGGATGAGCCCTCCCGAATGCATAATGTGAGAGCAAAACAATCAAGCCCAGAAATTGAGAAACCTCTAATAGATGAAGAACAGGTTGAACCAGTAACAGTTGTTGAAAGATTGCCTATGGATGAAGAGATGGTTGCTCCGGTTTCAAGTGATCAGGAAAAACCACTTGTTGATCCTTTCATTCCAAAAGTTGAAACCGAACTTAACGATAAAGTGGAAGAAGATAAGGAGCTTCTTCCTTCGTCATTTAAGATTTGTGATCTCAACCTTATGCAAGGCCCTGAAATAACTGAGATTCCTGATGATCCTGATCCTGAGCACCTTCGCTCTTCTGCCCCTAGACAAGAAACTGGAAAGGAACTGGCTATGGATTTTGGCCTTTCTATTGGTAATAATAGCAACGGAGGTGATGAGTTTGGCAGGCTTTCAGGTGATGAGAAAGTGGTCCAAGTAATTGATCTAGAAGATGATACTGCAATAAATGCTGGTGCCGGCGATTGTTCAAAACCAAAGTAAGTTATTCATATGCAAATAATTTTCTTTTCGATTAATCTGTTATTCCAATTCTACAAATCGTGACGGGTGACATTTGCTTTTTCTGTATTTTTGTATTATTTCTTTGACCATTTGTTCAAATGTTCGTTTTAGACTGCTGCTAATGTCCTGTGATGAATTATTCCCATATGGCAGGGATGAACCAATATATCCAAATCTTGATAGCTTCCTGAACCAACCGGAGCATGCTGATCTTTCTGGCATTCAGGATGGATATTCTCTTGCATATTCAGAATTCCTTGGGTCTGATATCTCAAGATGTCCGTCGGTTCCCTCTGATCTTAATAACCTGGACAATGGAATGGGTCTTCATGATGCAGAGGTATTATTGCTACAAAAGGAATATTCATTCTATAAATTTGATGTTTTATCTATCGGTTATAATGTAGGCACTTGGTTTCATGGATGCATATCCTATTTTTTCCATTCTTGATTATACGTGCAAAATTTTCTACAAATTTATATCGCTCTCTTTTCTCTGTCAGGGTGTCCCAAATGACGATGATTCAATCTATGTATCACTTGGAGAGATTCCTATAGGTATGCTGAACTAAAAGACTGGATTTTCTTGTTATTTCTTTGCCTAGGACTTGTTATGTATTATTTTTTTGTTACTTTAGTTTTATGATATCATGAGAATGCATTTTCATTTGGCTTGTTAGCTTATGCATGCCCCGAAGATGGATGCAGTTCCCTATGTTTTTGTCTTATTCCTTTTTCTAGACTCTTCTTTAGCGTATCAGGAAAATTATTGGAGCATTGTTTCCCCCCCCCCCCCCCCCCTCTCCTTGCGTGACCTTTAGCTTCATAGTGCTTACTGGCTTTTGTAGCATGTTCTCCTGTTTGTAGATTATTTGACTAGGAAGATGGTACAAATAGAGGGTTATTAGTCAAATCCACAGTAAAACTTTAATCAGATTTTCTGTGACATCCCTTTCTTAGTATTTTCCTTCATAGCTGGCTCCAAAAGGCTTAGCTGATTGTGCTTCTAGGTTTGGTGGTCATTTGGTCTATGGGATCTAAACTTTATGCTCAAGTTTTCTGAATAGATATTCTCAGTCTTTTAGAATCTATTAAATCGCTCTGCTTTATGCATAAGTTTCCTAGAGTTTTATGAGTCAGTTTTGCTGCTTTCCTTTCTTTTGGGTTGTCTTATGTCTTCAAAACATTGAAATGGAAAATTGTTTGGTGCAGAGCATACTCATTACAATTTTAATTCTTTTGTTAAGAACCTGCAGATTTAGGATCTGTTAGTTAACATAAAATTCTGAGTATTCTTCAACTTTTCTGTATACTGTGCTATAAGCATCATTGTCTTTTTGTTTTACAGGCTTTATGGAGGTTTGGGACCAGCCACCTCAGGAGTATGGAAAGTTCTTTTGATCGATTAGATGCAAAATGGTGTCTTGTTGCAGTTGCGGGTTGCCTTTGTCATCACATCCAGCAGCTGGGTATGTCTGGATTAAATAAAACATGATTACAGTTGTATCATTAGTTTCAGTTATTGAGGTTGGTGCAATAGTGACTTCCTTTGCTGTTTAAGTGCCTGTTGGTCTTTGTTGGAAACTATTTACCTTTACAGTGTTAAATTGTTGTAGCTTCTTGAATCCTTATCACTTCAAGTATCAATATATCTTCTGAAGCATTAGTTTACTTGAATTCTATGTACTATTGCAGTTGTTCTTCTTGTCATGTAAAAATCCAATGCTATTGACGGAATTATGTGCATGGATATGAGTGACATGAGAATGTCACACTATTTCTTTTTATGCTTACACTCAGGCAAGTGTTTCGTGCATGTCACTATCCTTAGTCCTGTATAGTCATACGTTCGGATGTATTTCATTTATAATTTCTAACAAAAATCGCCATTCAGAATCTAAAGACTCTCCTTGGGGGGGAAACCAAAAATGAAGGGAAGAATAGGGGGAAAATGAAGGAATTGGTCTGTAATTACCTAAATTGCCAAGTGTTCACTTAGTTCCCTTCAATTGCTGGTTCCTTCAGTATAAGTATGGACTATGGTCTTCTTTGCGACTTTGTCAAAATATGTTCTTTGTGTTGTAATTTGTCAGATATTCCAAGTATGCAATCAGTTTATATTGAGTCGGTTGATTGTTGGCTTTATTCTTTTGATTCAGAATGTATGATTTTCTTGTTCTATACTTGAGCTTTAAGCAATATGAAAGAAATTATCTCGTCTTTTAGCTGTGTTAGCATGTAACCATTTTCATGTTACACTAAATTAAACCATTCCATGCTTTTAGTGATTGATATTATTTCGTATGATGTCGTTCATACTAATGAAGATCTTTTGACGACTGATTTGCGTGAACCTACATGTTAGTAGGAATCTTTATGTGACCCCAACTTTAAGTCTAGGATAGCAGATGCACATCATCCCTTGTCTTGTGTGACCTTGAATTTGTTAGAAAAACTTGAGATGCCACAAATAGATCTCTTGAATATTTTTGAACTGCTCATTCTCAAATTCAACAACTGCAAGTTGTCACGACCTCAATTTCCAAATCTAAAAGAAATATTGGAGCTGAACTAAAGCTGTGAAAAATCCTCCAAAAATATATATTCATTAAAAGACCATCAAAATAATCTCTTCATTGAACTAAAACCAACAATAAATAATCTCTATAATCCCAAAAGTCAACATGAATCCAATTAAGTTGATATAAACAAATATTCCTCAATTTGAAATAAAACTCGACCTAAAGGAAAGAAATATCGTAATTACAAAACTCTCAATTCATCAACTAAACATCAAAGACTTTATTTAACCTTCACCTAGAAGATAATAATAATTCTGAATTTTATTTCTTGCTCCGTTCTAAGAATTTGAAAAATCATCAATTCCACCTAATCCCGAGTCTCTGAAAAGAATGAAAACAGCACAATGAGTTCACAACTCAATAAGTGGATAAATTCGCACATTGAACACTGATTTGTAAAAATTTAAATATTTCGACAAATGATAAGCAAAATATAAGAATGATAGAGAATCATCAATGATCTCTAGTACTTTATGCAAATATTTAAGAAAACCTAAAAATCATGAAATAGAAATAAGCAGGCTACGTCTTAATACGGTCAACACTTTATATTCCGATTGACTCGGTAAACACCACAATTATTAAGCTCGTGGTTTCGGGACGGTGAGGCCCAAATTTAGGCTCTAGCGCTAAAATAAAACATCATAGAGACACATTGAGCCCTGTTTTAATAACTTGCTTATATCCAACATATACCTGTATATTAACTTGAAATGCATATGCTTTAAGAAAATTAAGCAAAGTTCGTAAAACTAAATACGTTATACAAAAATGCCAAAGGTCAACCAATAGTGAAATCAATCAACCACATATGCATCTCAATCTACTACTATATGAAAAGACATAACAATTGACAAAGAAAATAAGCATAGGTTTATACCAAATATCCATGTGCGTCACCTCCGAATCAACATTTAATATGTGAGTAAATCACACAAAATGATATAATCCACCAGAAATAAATTCGCATATTAATATAATTTTATATGAAAAATACGCAGTACACAATGCATGAATTCACCACTTACACTAACACGAAAGACTATTGGAAAACCAGGCACGGCGCCTCCTCAAATCACTTGAAACCCCTAAAGAATTCATAAAAAGCAGTCATCAATACAAACATCCTATTAAACATTAATACGTATTAAGCCATTCATCTATATTATATTAATTAATAAGCTTCAAAGATTCATAGGTTATCTAGCTTACTAGTTTGCATCCTATGCAAAAATAACTTGTAGTCTCTGGTCCAAAGGCCACACATCTAATACTTTAGTTCCTATCTACTACACGTTCACAACCATGATTACTAATTTATTTAATAAAAACTCGAGGAAAGAGGATATCAACATGAGCTGCACTAGACTAAGGAATTCATCCATGGCCAAGGTAATAAAGACTAACTAACTAATGAAGACATGGTTGACTACGAAATATAGAGCAATATCAATAAATCAATTTGAGGAGAAGAAAAAAGATGGTGATGGCAAATATAGCACTAATCCATCTACAACTTGCTATGGATAGAAAATAGGATTTTTAACTTATTCCTCATGTAAAACTGATCAAGTCGCCATTCAAAGATTTGATTTTTTTCTCTCTTTGTGGCGAGAGAGGGACGGGAGCAAAAGAAATAGGCTGACGGGAATCAAAAAAGAAAATAGATGGGGGTAGGGTTTTGGGTATTTATAAGTCCCTTTTGCTATTAGAACCCTCTTAACAATTTTTGCATAAAAGTTCTTTTACTTTTTCTTATATATATATAACTAATAAAACCTAGAATTATTACACAAGTAGGGATGCATTCAGTCCGGATACGGCTCGGTATGGTACTTACCATATCCATATCTGCTTACTCATCACGACTATGGATACAAATATAGATACAGATACAGATATGGCTACGAATACAGATATATAAGCAGATATGCATGCAGACACAAAACAGATATGAGAAAGCTAGATAGTATTGAGAAAAAATTATAGTTCATTTGATACAAAAGAGTTCATTAATATGTTCATTATATCTGAAAAGCTATAATTAGACATATTGATCATCAAAATTATCCCCAAAACCATAAGCTGATAATTAAAACTCGTGTAACAGTATAACTAATATGTATTCGGATATTTTGGATCCGGATCCGGATCCGGATATATCACTACAAAGCTAGATCCATAACCATATCCGATCGGTTATAGATTTGAGTGACCATGTCCGTATCCTAACGGATACAATTATGGATAGTTTCTCGGATATGGAACAGTTTAACACCCCTAACTGCAAGTCTGCAAGTGTTCCCTTCTTTCTAATATTGTAGTATAAATGTTTGATCCAAATTGAGGGTAATATACTAAAGAAATGTTTATCTTCTGAAGCTATTCTTTCTCAATATATACCTATTTTATACTATATTGGAAACGGTGAACTAGGAACTAGAAACTTTGATCATCTATCGTTATCAGAGATTTAGAATTCCTTGTCTGACTAGATCCCTAGGATTTGGTAACCAGTCATAAGTAATTATGGGCCCTTAATTGATTAGACTTCCTCCTTTGATGATTTGAACTAATGATTCGAGCAGTAAGTATTCAAAAAGGATGAAGTCTTTTTTTCGGATAAAATTAGGATAAGTATTCAATTAGAAAAATGTTTAATTAGGAAAATAGATAGTTTCATTTATTAGGATAAGTGTTCGAATTACAGATTTGTAGTCATGCTTTTTAACACAAAATAGTAGATTGGCTAGGTTAAAACATTCTAAGATCGTTTGTGCATTGCATGTTTTAGTATACTTATATGAGGTTGTAGCAGCCACTTACTATATCTATCACGAGATGCTAACCATGGCGGTTCACATCTAGGTACTGGTACATTTATTAGGTTAGCTGATGCAACCATCAAACCCATGGATCTAAATATTTGAGTCTGGTTAAGTTTCAACCCACTTTAATTCTTGGATGCTGAATAGCTCGCCAGTTTGGTTTTATCTTTGATAGAAAATCAAACGATCAAAGTAGCATTTTCTATATGTAAGCTGCTTTCTTTTCCATTGTCATTCAGGAGGTATCAGACTAAACTTTCCTGGCATAACAAACCCGTGGATCGAAATATTTGAATCTGGTCGAGTTTGAACTCACTTTAATTCTTGGATGCTGAATAGTGCGCCAGTTTGTTTTTACCTTTGATAGAAAATCAAACAATCAAAGTAGCATTTTTTTATATGTAAGCTACTTTCATTTTCCATTCTCATTCAGGTATCAGACTAAACTTTCCTGGCAAGACAAAATCAATGCATATAGATTTTCCATATTTAGACCAGATCATGACTGGCCATGGTATACTTTCTACAATTTAGATAATTCCAAAGAGGGAGGCATCTTTGAGTTATTGCCTATAAAGGGACATACTGGGTAAAGGAACAGAATGAATAAAGAGGAAAATGGTATAATTTTATTTTAAACTTTATGCTTAAATGTTTCCCCAATTTAGTATTACTGTTGTTCAAAGTAACACATTGGGCATGCTTGTGTTAACAATCTTCTCCTAGCAGCTACATAGAAACACAGCAATATTTTAGCAGTTTAAAACACCTTATATCGATATTTAATTAAGCAAATTGTGCACTAAATTTGAAGTGCATGATCATTATTTGTTGCTTTACTTATGGAGATACAATAGAGTTTTCAGGGAATGATAATCTTATTGGTATTTACTTTTATAATTATACATTTGCCCCGAACCACGTATACAGGTTGTACGTCTTAAAGACATTGCTCCAATCCTCTAGACATCTGGCAGTCCCATGCAATGATTGAAGGTGACTTGTATGAGTTTGCTTCTAATATTAGCTTATGACCTATTCCATACAACAAATTACCATAATCATTAATTTATAGATTCCTAAAAGGGAATGATGGTTATGAGGTGACGGCTCATTTTGCTAAATGATCTACCGAGAGATAGGCATTGTGATGAGATCCACCTTGCTAGGCATATCACAATGACTATCTCTTGGTGTAGCTCATTTTCTAAATGAGCCGCTACCTCTTCCATCCTAAAATTGATCTTTGCTTCTCCTTCACTGCTGAAATATTCGTCTTGGAAATTATTTTGTTGGTACTCATCATTGTATCACTATGGCCCAAAAGACATTTTGGTAGACTGGATGATTAGTATCGTGCTTCAAAGTCATGTTATTGCTGTTAAAAGCATTCCTAGGTGAGTTGAGACTTATTATAATTACGTTTTTAGTGTGTTTAACTTTTAGCTGGACCTTATGGGGTATGTAATCTCAGTTTATGCATCATCATATTTGGATGTCAATTGATGCTGGTGTTCTTCACTGAATTTCAATAGATAAGAGGAAACCATCATGGTTGCCTTATAAGTTCTCTTACAAAATTGCGGGGAGTGTATGGCTGTGTTTATTCATTGATAAATAAATAGTTGTCTGATAACTGCCATCTTGTTAAGGTGTTTACATAAGCTGTTGATTAGAGTAGGTGTTAAGATGGATTTAGTTTGATGTTTACTACTAACACCTACTCGTCCTAGTGTGTTTGGTTGTTTACATCCCCCCCCCCCCCCCCCCCCCGGGGGGGGGGGGGCATGGGCACCTGCTTTTGTATTCAAATTTTCCTCTATTTGCACAAATCATTTGCATAAACCACTCGATGAATTTTGATCAGTGTTCTTATTGACAGTGCTGCTATGAGATGGAAACCAGTTGGTTTATAATAATGCTGAATTGATGATGAGTTTGAGAGAATATTTCGTGATATATTGCTTATACTCTGCACAAGTTGAACCTCCTTTTTTCATATTATTATTATTTTTTTCTTTGCTGCTTATTTGGCTCCTAATGTGTAGATGTAGCTAGTAAAGCAACTGATAAATTATGAGAAATGTAGACACGAAGGATTTCCCCCTTGTTTACGAGAAATTTATGCATTGCAGTTGACTTCGTGTACCATTGATCTGTTATCTTTACATTGATGCATTTCCTTTGTTAATAATTTAGATACCAAGGGTCCAAGCTTCGTATTATTTTGCTCCAATGCTGCTTCTCTTAGTTTGTGCGGAATGCGATGATCTAGTGATTTAGACATTCGAACTTCTGATGTTGTTTCTTCAGACGTTGGAACTTCTGATGTAATGTTGTTTCTCAGGTCGAAATATCATGTAAAAAGCTGGTTCATAAAAGCCTCTAGTTTTGCTTGAAACTGTGGGAGTCCAAGCATTTTATCCCCTTTCATCTGAGATAGAGTTAATTGACTTCGGTTGTTTGAAAGCATTGCTTTCAATAATTTTGTACTTCAAGGTTATCAGTAGAGTAACACTGGCAACTGAAGTTAAAAGAGATGTATTAGAGGATATCGAATATGCTTGAGAAAATTTGAGTTGCCAAATTCAAATTGTGTTATTAATACATTATTGTGATGAATTTTGTTGGCTATGTTGTTGGAGAAAAGTCGATTTTGCCTTCATGAATAGTCCCACATGGACTAATGAGATGAATAGTAGAGGGTTTATAATGGTTCTTCTCTAATCGGGCTTTGGATGGAATTCAAATAGTGTTTTAGACTTTGTATTGTTTGGGCTTTGCATAATGCGCACGCCTTTTTGTTTTCCAATCCTTCTTTTTACACGTTTTCGCGATTTCGGAGATCATGCAAACGGATGAAAGTGCGCAACGGTTGGAGATCATGCGAGGAGTTACGCGGATTATTAGAAACGTGCGTGAATTTTGAGCAACAGCTCTCAGGATTCTGACCCCTATATAAACAACCCTCTCATTCTCAAAAAAAAAAAAAAAAAAAAAGAAAAGAAAAAAAGCAGTGAACAAAGCTTCTCTCTTCTCTCTAATCTCTTCTGCCTACGAAAATTCCTTTGCGTAAAAAAATTTCGTTACAGTTTAGATTCTTATTTCGGGCAACTATCTTTATCTGAGCAGAAGTTCTGCACTCTTGTCCGAGTTCAGAGGTTGGTCGATTTCGGGGGGTTTTTACCGCTAGGGGAGAGGATCATTTGCGTCAAGGCGATAGACGGATCCTTAATCTTATAGAGCAGTGTTTACATGACTGTTCCCGATCAGGCCAGATTTTCTGATAACTTTTTTTTTTTTTTGGATTTTATGCATGCTAACATAACTTTATTTTGATTCTTCTCTAACAAATTCAACAGTGAGATGTTTATTATTGATGGATTGGGTTATGCCTGTTAAGTTTGTATTATTGTCAACTAGGACCGGCGCCGGAACAGGATCGACGTCGGGAAATAATCCGGGTCGGGCAGCCCGAGCTCGGAGCCCGACCCGGCCACAACGGTCACTACAGTGACCGTTGTGGCCAAAACAGTCGGGCTGGCCCGTAACGGCCATATCGGTCTTTTGACTGTTTTGTCCCCAAAAACGGTCAAAAAACGGCTATTTTGTGAGGTTATTTTGGTCATTTGCTTAGGGGGCTGGTTCTATAAATAGAGGGGTGTTTTCATTTGTTTTCTTCACACCAAAATTCATCTACTTCTCTCTTATACTCTTATACTCTCTTATACTTTCTAGTTTCTAATCCTTTCATCAAATAGCTTCCGGATCTGATTATGAAGAGCAAAACCTATCTCTCGATCCTGAAATGAGTCCTCCTACTGGGTCTACTCCTACCGAAGTTAATCCTGAATCCGGTGGCGACGAATCTGCACCAAGAGATCCTAAAAGGCCAAGATCCGATGTGTGAAATTTTTACGAGAAGATCGACGTCACCAAGGATGAACACGGTAGGATCCTCACCCAGAAAACTAAGTGTGCGTTATGCGGCAAGATTTTTCAAGCTCATCATAAGAGCGGCACCAACCACCTCAAACGCCATTTAGATAAACACAACAAAGGCCAGACTCCTCAAGGTGATATCCGACAATCTATGATTTCTCAATCCTCCTCTTCTGGTAGTCTCGGTAGTTGGAACTATGACGCTGTCAGAGCCAGGAAATGCGTAATCAGGTTTATCATTCTTAAAAACCTTCCTTTTAAATTAGTAGAAGATGATGAATTTGAAGATATGTTTAGAGATGGTTTTTATCCTGCATTTAAAAAAATTTATCGTCAAACATGTCAACGTGATATTTTAAAGAGAAAAATGCTTCCAGCCCCCAAAAGCTAAAGAAACATGCTTCCCACCCCCAAGACTTTGTCAACGGGTGTTTTACCCCTAAAAATAAAGATTCTGTTTTCTGAGCCCCCAAAACACAAAACCCAAGACATTAAAATATGTGAAGACCATAATACCCTTCTCTCTCTCTTTCTTTTTTTATTAAAATATGATGTGCATTATTTTATTATTTTTGTTTTCTCTCTCTTTTTATCATGAAGTATTGAGATGATAGTTGAAATGATTGATGATGATTATTTTATTATTTTGGTTGTTTGTATTGGGAGATTGTTAAAGTTACGGGTTAATTGTTAATGTTACGAATTAATTGTTAATGTTACGAGTCAATTGTTAAGGTTATGAATTCTCTCTCTCTCCTTCTTTTTTTATTAAAATATGATGATAATTATTTTATTATTTTTGTTTTATCTCTCTTTTTATCATGAAGTACTAAGATGATAGTTGAAATGATTGATGATGATTATTTTATTATTTTTGTTTTTTATTATTTTGGTTGTTTGTATTGGGAGATTGTTAAAGTTATGGATTAATTGTTAAGGTTACGAATTAATTGATGTTACGGGTCAATTGTTAAGGTTATGAATCCTCTCTCTCTCTCTCTATCATAATATTTCTTTGATGATATTGAAATGATTAAAGAGAATTATTATTTTATTATTTTTGTTTTTTATTCTTTTTGTATTTTTAGAATATTCGTTGTTAAGGATAATGGTCGGTTGTAAATGTTATGCATTGATTGTTAAGGTTACGGGTTGGTTGTTAAGGTTACGGGTTTATTGTTAAGGTTATGGGTTTGTTATGTAGGTTACGGATTTGTTGTTAAGGTTACGGGCTTAATTGTTAAGGTTACGGGTTTAATTGTTAAGGTTACGGGTTAATTGTTACGGTTACGGTTTATTAATTGTTAATATTATGGTTTAATTGTTAAGGTTACGGGTTTAATTGTTAAGGTTACGGGTTTAATTAAGGTTATGAGTTTAATTGTTATGGTTACAGGTTTAATTGTTAAGGTTACAGATTTAATTATTAAGGTTACGGGTCAATTGTTAAGGTTATGGATCCCTTCTCTCTCTCCCTCGTAACCTTAACAATTAAACCCGTAACCTTAATAATTAAACCGTAACATTAACAATTAAACCGGTAACCTTAACAATTAAACACATAACCTTAACAATTAAACCATAACATTAACAATTAAACCGTAACCTTAACAATTAAACCCGTAACCTTAACAATTAAAACCGTAACCTTAACAATTAAACCCGTAACCTTAACAATTAATAAACCGTAACCTTAACAATTAAACCCGTAACCTTAACAATTAAACCCGTAACCTTAACAGTTAAGCCCGTAACCTTAACAACAAATCCGTAACCTACACAACAAACCCATAACCTTAACAACAAACCATTAACCTTAACAACCAACCCGTAACCTTAACAATCAATGCATAACCTTTACAACCAACCATTATCCTTAACAACGAATATTCTAAAAATACAAAAAGAATAAAAAACAAAAATAATAAAATAATAATTCTCTTTAATCATTTCAATATCATCAAAGAAACATCATGATATATATATATATATATATATATATATAGAGAGAGAGAGAGAGGATTCATAACCTTAACAATTGACCCGTAATATTAACAATTAATTCGTAACCTTAACAATTAACCCGTAACTTTAATAATCTTGCAATACAAACAACCAAAATAATAAAAAACGAAAATAATAAAATAATCCTCTTCAATCATTTCAACTATCATCTCAATACTTCATGATAAAGAGAGAGAGAAAACAAAAATAATAAAATAATCCTCATCATATTTTAATAAAAAAAGAAGGAGAGAGAGAGGATTCATAGCCTTAACAATTGACCCGTAACATTAACAATTAATTCGTAACCTTATTAACCCGTAACTTTAACAATCTCCCAATACAAACAACCAAAATAATAAAAAATAAAAATAATAAAATAATCCTCATCAATCATTTTAACTATCATCTCAATACTTCATGATAAAGAGAGAGAGAAAACAAAAATAATAAAATAATGCTCATCATATCATACTCCCTTTAAAAGCACGAGTTCGGAAAATTTTTTTTAGACAAATATACCCCTTTATAGTTTGAACTACCTTATTTATAATCAAATTCTAATTTTTAATGGTCAATATTACCCTTCACTATTTTGAATATTTTATTTATATCATAATCTATCCTAATCATAATCATATCTTATCCTAATCCTATGTGAACCATGTTTAGTTTAACAATTTAAAAAAACTAATATTAATAAAATATATAAAATATAAAAATGATATTAGTTTGTTAAGATAAAGAAATTACAAGTAGATAACATATTATAATACATGAAGTATTGCAAAAAAACCATTAAAAAGTTTTAAAATTGTAGAAAAGACCCTGAAAGTTCAAAATTATAAAAATCATCCCAATGTCTCAAAACTTAAAATAAAAAACATGAAATTAAAAAATTAACATCAGTTTGAAGGAATTTAAAATTTACAGTTAACACCTTAATGTCTTAAAAATTATAGAAACACCCTCAAAAGTTTAAATTACAGACAAGCACATTAAAATTCTAAAATTTTAAAACTTACAAACAACACAGATGAATTCAAGAGATTACCATGATACACCTAAAATTTTTAACATTTAAATTTAAATTTTTTAATTAACACCCTTAATATTTTAAAAATTATAGAAACACCTTCAAAAGTTCAAATTATAAAAAACCACCCTAAAATTCTAAAATTTATAAATAACATAAGATGAATTCAAGATATTACCCTTAGACACCTAAAAAATTAAAATTTACCAAAATTAACCTCAAAATTTTTAAAAAACTCTTTCAAAATTTAAAAATCGTAAAAAAACTCTAATTTTTCAAAAAATTTAACTAGCACACATCAACTTCTTCGATTGGTAGACCGCTGAAATTTAATATTTTTCAAAATTAATCTATAGTTTTAATAATTGCAAAAGACACCCTCAAAATTTTAGAGTTACAAGAAATATACTAACATTTAAAAAATTACCACCAACATATGAAACATAGAATTTACAACTACCAAACTTAAAAATAATTTTTTTAAAAAACTCTTTCAAAATTTTAAAAATTACAAATCACACCCTCAAAGTTCAAAACCACAAAAATGGGCTAAAATTTTAAATCTTGGCAAAGAAAAGTGTAATTGTTTGGTATTTTCATATGTGTGTGTGTGTGTGTGTG
>BQKN01066326.1:196260-230233 GCA_022839385.1 Asparagus kiusianus | reverse complement strand
CACCCCCACCACCACACACACACACACACACACAAAAACCAATTCTCTTTTTTTCTTTAATTATTGTTGTTAGAAACTCTTGGAAGAGAGGTAAAAGCAGGATAAAATGTAACTTTTCCCCTTGTTCCCCTTCCTTGCCTTTCCCTTCATTACACTCCAATTTGGAGTGTAAGATTTTGGTTCAAATTTTCCCCTCATCCCCTTATTTACCCTCCTAAATGTAACACCCAAACAAAGTTAAAATTAGATTTCTCTTCCCCTCCTCCTCTCTACCCTCCATCCAAACAGGTTGTTCTATGAATCCAATAGCTCAGAATCCAGTAGTTCAGGTTCACATTTCGCAATGTCGGAGGTCCCTTTCCCAGCGCCAAATTTTCATAGTTATGTTGAGGATTTACAGTTTTTATAGTCTAACATGACTCCACTCCGCTGGTTGAATGTCCATTTTCATAGGCCAAAAAGCTAGACTGGTCTAGCATTATTTTATTTAACCCATTTTTAATTTGTTGCCGGCGAAAATCACACTTGTCCGGATATCATACTCCGAGGTTATTGTGATGGTAGGGTTATATACGAAAAACAAATTTTATAGGAACTTAATTTAATTACTTAGGCACACTAAGCTTACTTTGGACCATCTTTGACATTTGCATTCCTCCCTTTCCTCTACCCAGCATGATTATGATTATCTACTAATCCTGCTGCAATCGGCTATGTATAGTGTATAAGCTTCTTTCTATCAGAACACAGGCTTTTTGCATCCTAACTCCCAACTTTAATTATATTAGTTTGAGCTCCAAGTCAGGGTATAGTTTTACCTGATCTAAATTAGTAAGTCAGGGTTACAAAGTTGGCCCCAAAATAACTAGTAGTACAGTACAGGTGGCCTTGGACATTAGTTGTGGGCTCTTCTACTCTCCTTAGATCTCAAACTCCCTCTTGTCTCTGCACTTTCCTTCCTCAGAGAAGCAACATATATATAACTTTCCAAGTATACTTTCAGACTTATATATGCTCCTTACTTTATTAGTTTACATACTTTGCCTCATCTTTCTCCATTTCTTTACTCCTCTCCACTTTCTACCTTGTTTCTTGCTAACAATGAACATCTATAGAGATGAGCACAATCCATGCTGCTATTTCCACCCAGAAGAAGCGGTGACGGGGGTATGTGCCCCTTGCTTGAGGGAGAGGCTCCTCAGTTTAGCATCGAAACATGGCAATCTTCCCGTGTCCAGAGACAGCAGATCATTCAGAGTTCTCAGGAGGAGACCCGCGATTACGCTTCCTAAAGTTTTCGCTTTGGGCTCGCTCCTTCTAAGACTTGAGTCTCGGCGACAGAAGCCTGACGATGATGAGTCTGATCCAGGCTCCATTGACAGTCTTGAAGGTATTACCTCAGTTCCTGTGCTCTTTCTGCAATTAGCTGTTAATGATGTTTAGTATTATATGATACAAGTAAGATATGCTTTCTTTACAAACACTGTATATTTTAGGCAAGGGAAGAGAAGAATTAGCTCTTCATTATTTGTTTTTGTGGTCAGCACCCCATCCTGCAAAATCTTACTTCTTCTATTTTTCAACACACAGAGCTTCATCTAGCTTTTATGTTGAAAGCCGATTATTATTATTTTTCCTGAATTAAGTTAATAGAATTTAGTCATACTCTTTATCCGTTTGTTGCGCAAGTTCTAAAGATTTATTATGTTTATCCTTCTTCTCCTTTTGTTCTCTCTCTCTCTCTTTCTGTTTATTTTTTTTATTTTATTTTAAGGGAATCCCTTTTGGTCTTATTCTCAATATATTATTTTTTCTGACAGAGAACTGTATCTAGCTTTTTGTTGAAAACCTCTTTTTTTTTCTTTCCTTAGTTAAGTTTATAGCACTTGGTCATAGTCTCAGATATGTTGCCTGCACAAGTTCTAAAGATTAATTTTGTTGATCGTTTTTTTTATTTCACCTTTTGGCCCTGTAGTTAAGGGCCACTTCCACAAGAGTAACGAGCATATTCATATTAGTTACCACAGTTCCCTTTGAATAACGGTAACATCTTAACAGATTCATTCATATCGATCAAATTCGAAGACGACGGGCAAGCATCATGGGAGAGCAAGAAGCAGGAGATCGGAAGGCATTCATCAACAGAGGCCAAGGCACAAAAGAGGGTGATTGAACATGTAAAGCCGAGAGGTCCGCTGAGGTGGCGGAAGCGGATTGGCCAACTGCTCCAGCTGGCACGTTGGAAGAGGTCCAGCAAGGCGGGGGCGAGCCACGTGGGCCTAGCGGGTAAGGTAGAAGGGAGGAGAGGTTGGATAAGAAGTCTAACGAGAAAGAGGACCACAGAGTAGAAGGAAAAGAAAGAAAGATGTGTAGAGTGAAAGAGATGCTCACCTTTCACTACCAAATTTTATGCACATGGTCACATATTGGAAATCATGTAGACATATACTTATATATAATGTTTCATGTGTGTGATGGAGTTGCATGTAGAGAGCTTTTAACATTACCAAAGTATAAGTCATACAGTGACGTTGGCGGTATGTGACTCTGAACTTACTAGTACTGTAGTTGTACTGTTGCAAATAAACCAGCTGAGTGTTTTTTTTTATTACTCATTTGACTGTAGGGAAAGAGAAATTTGTTTTCTGTCAAATATTTCCTCGGGAGGGTAAAATAGTCAACAATGCACTCGAGGAATCTATCTACAACAATAGAAATATAGGGATAGTAAGTTGTTCATCGATATTCGATAGTACATGCATGGGGTCTATTCGCAATTAACCCTTAAATTCTATAATCAATTGTTTTTTAAAGAACATGTATATTGAGGCTTCAAAAGTGAATGTTACATTTAGGAGTTCACTAGAAGTGACTTTTCTGCGGCCTTTCGGTTTATTATTTTAGTTAGAATTGTTGTACTCGTGCAACTTCATAGTCGGTTCTCATTGAGTTTAAGTTGACTGAGACTGGACTTATCCTCTCTTTACCCTACATGAATTGACTGGATCAAACTTGATTAACACTCAATACAAGCTAAAAGCCATAATCAAAATACCAAATCTAACATAATTGCTTAATCGTTTTGTAATCATCATCTTGATTTTCCTTAAACATAAGTGTGTACTACAATTATCTCTCTTTTTTAAGGTGCAACACAGTACCATACTACTTGGTGACCTACAACTCTTTTTGACTGATAAAAAGCACCAACCAATATCTCAAGCCTTTTAATTCCATGACAACAACAGTTTGTTGTACGATTATAAGCACACCCTAGTAAATCTCTCCACCACTCAATTTTGGAGGAGAGATCATGTGGCTTCCCAACAGAAGATCCTTGAACATTTTGGCCTTCCTTCAACCACTTACACTAAAAAAAGTAGGAGCAAATTATTGTAGAAATGTGACCACATTCAAAATGGAAGGAAAAAATAATTCGAGGGTATATTGGGTATGAGATTCTACATGTGGTTGCCTTTATGTTATACTCATAACTAGTATTTATCCGTGCCGTCCAATCTTGCTGCTTATTGCTTGTTACATTTCAGGCGTGCATATTTTTACATTTTGTTCATGGTATTATTGTTGAATTCCAGTAGGGAACCTATCAGAATCATCTCTATAGCAGTGGAGTGATCTACACCATAAATAGAAGATTTGCAATTCCCAAACACCCGTGAACGGTATAGATTACTCATTTCTATGGGATGTGCTAACAGAATACTTACTCGTTGTTGAAGTCTAAGTTATCCTTCAATTATTTTTCCTTTCTTAATTTTAATACCTTTCTAATTAAAACAATTGTTGTTAAGTTTCAAACCAATGAACTTATATTTTAATGTCTGTTTTCTCTAATTTTTTTCTAAGTTCTTTTAGTTAAATGCAAAACAGTCTGTAATTGCTGATATTGTATGAAAGTAAAGAGCTTGGCCTTCACTATCAAAATTAAGCAAGATATAGCTCATGTGAGCATGTTCTAAGTGTCGGAGTTTGTTCAATTTCTAACTAAATTTATTGCTGCAAATTTTCTGCATGCAGATAAAATTTTGTATGGTCTTTTCGGGCATGATGCGGTCATTATTTGGCTTGGAACTCTACATGGAAGTTGTAGAGGTACATGCATAGTTTACTCCAAGATTTGAATCACGGGAATCGGAGCAGAATGGATGGAGTTATGATCAGTCAAAGTACCCTACCCAAACCTGGACAAATTTGTGTATTCCCAAGCATTTTGGAAGATGGAAATGTTAATCAAGACCTATAAAAAGGCATGCTATCATTGTGGAGAGGTAATTCAAGGAAATCAAAGACAATCCAAGGGTAATCTAAGTTTTCCACTTGTTCTCTTGAAAGTATAGAGAGTTAGAGTGAAGGAGAGAGTCTCTTGTGTTGTAAAGATCTCGAGTGTTGAGTTAATAGACAAAGAGCGTGAGTGAGGGTTGTGTGGAAGTCGGCGTTATCGGGTGTGTCGTGTGTGCCTTGTACCCATTTGTTGATTCCATATAGTGAAGTATCCTCCGAGCTCTGAGCTCAACCCGTGGTTTTTCCCGTTTGGGTTTTTCATGTAAATCAATGTGTTCATTCTTTATGTGATTATCTTTTATCTTTTTGTCATTAAGAACAAGAACCTGAAAATAGTGTTGAGAAATTTCGTAGTTCGTCAACACCAACACTAAGTAGATAATTTGGTAAAAAAAACTTCACCATACCACATTTCTTGGTGGTGAATGTGGTGGGTCAGTGGAATTTTTCAACAATTTGATAGCGTGCCAGTATCAAAGGGCCATCTCGTTGCCTTGTCGGTGAACCTATAATGATATTTTGGCTTTGGTAGTGATAGACAACTAGCTTTTAGTAACAATGTTGCTTTCAATCTTAAGGCTTAAACAAATCATCAAGGACACAGATCGGTATAATAGCCAGATAACATAAATCATTAGAAAAGACTTCGAGCTACGTTACTGATCATGACATCATTGTTATTCAAAGAAAAATATAGATCATGGCATAATTAAGGGTAAATGTTAAGAAGCTATCTTGATGTTTCATTGTTTCTAGAAACATCTATGAGCTTTATTTTCCCCAAAAAAGGCATGAAATTGATTGAAATTAAAATAACAACTATAATGACCATTGTATTGAATTTTAAAGCTCATTATATTTACTTGGAATGATAAAATCCAGAATAAAAAAATGACAAAAAATAATTCCTAAAATTTTTAATATAATCAATTTTATCATAAGAAAGCAAATCCATTATCATTGTCTGTTTCCTCTGTGTTTGCTCCAATAATCAAAGCTTATATTCACAAAATGAATAATCTTAATTAGACGCGTGCTATAAACCTCGGGATCTCTCTTGGTTAGTATCATGCAATCCAATCATAGAGCTCAATTATACAAACAAAGACGTTGGTCACAAGTCACCTCATCTACTTATATTTTTTGAAAACAAAAAGCTTTCATTAATGCATAATCAGGCTCATGTCTTGGTTTAGAACCAATTGCATCAGATTTGGTTTTGGGTCCAGGTTCAGTACAAAAAACAGTTAGATTTAGTTCTAATTAAAGCTGGTATTATTGTACTCAATGGCAAATTTAGTTTGTGGCTGATCAGAAATTAGCATGCACATTAATGTTAATTTACTGTAGGGAAAGATAATATTATCAGTGAAACATTGATCCACTTTGGTTGGTGTAAGTGACAACAAGATCTGCTTGCGTGATAAACTAATCTGAATATGATGTGTAATTTTTTTGTGTTCGAATTATTAAGTCATGCACACTAAACTCCTTGTTAGATAAGATTATATATGCTAAAAATATTATCTGATTTATTTCGTATCGAGATCGATATTGATTCTTAAACTAAGATCTTAATCTAACAATGAGATGCATATAAAAGATAAATAAAGAAAGAAGCATTAGAAAAAGTTAAAATTAATTTCATATTTGCTTCCAGATTAGAAGTAGTACATTTTGGGAGCATGTTAATCTAGGATAATACGAAATCGTACTACAAAATATAATGCATTATTGTGTTTGAATCACCAAGTAGATCTTGATCTATTTGTTACCACATTATTGCAAGTGCTTCTGAGTCTCTGATAGTGGGTCCTATCTCCTATGGATATATAATGGATACTTGAGCTCGTCAAACCTCTAATTTGATCTACCAAGAGGAGAATATTAACCTTGATCTAAGTATTTCTTATGTGCATGAATTGTATGAAAAAATGGCTGTTGCTAATAGGTATAATACGTAATGCGATTAGACTTAAAAGTCATACAGATTGAATAAGCAAATTAAGTTGACAAATGTTGCTTGGTATTATCATCTTCAAACAAGAATGTGTACATAGTCATAGTACAAGGTCCAAAAAAAACATCTTATTTCAGGTTCAACGACCATATGATTTTCAAAAGATTTATAAATCTAGAATAATCCATCACAAAATTAATTATTTTCGAAAGCACCTTGTGTGTGCAAGATATCTAGCCAATATATATTTATGTGGTCGTCCCTCTTTGTGGGTGGTGGGTGTCCATTTCATGAGATGATTAAGGTCCAAAGCGGATGTAACCCTCCCTTCAAGCTGAAAGACCCCATATTCATGTGTGAAAGTACTCAATATGTCTCAAACCTCTTTTTTGATGCATACATTGAACATTGTAGACTTCGAGACATAATTCCTCACGCAATGTGATCAATAGATCACACCTTTTGACGAGTAGGTTTGGGACTCATTTTGTCCCGTGCTTCTTCTTGATTCATGCATGGAACATTCTTTTGATATTAAGACATAATTCCTCTTTCGGCAAAAAAGATTAGTACACTAGTGCTCATGCATGATTACATCTTTTGACAAATACATGGATAAATTGCACAAAGTTCTTTGCTGCCATCAACATCCAATATCTCATTAACTCTGTAATTGTTAAAGTAAGAGAGAGAATCTTGGGTGAATTTTCCTTGAGTTGAATATTGAGTGTGCACATATATTTATATAAGTAGAGGAGGGTGATGTGTGTTCTCACAACCAATGTGGGACTAAAAACCCACTAGTAACACTATTATCAACGTTATTATCAGCAGCCCCCCTCAAACTCATGTTGGATCAAACAAAGTGAGTTTGCGTATAAGAAACTGGAACCGATGAACAGATAAGGCCTTTGTGAAAAAATCTACAAGCTCGTCGGCGGATGACACATGAGGAAGTAGAATTGTCTTATCATTAATAACTTGTTGACGGACAAAATGAGCGTCGATCTCAATATGTTTGGTCCTCTCATGAAATACTAGCTTATTAGCAAGCTGGATGGCACTCTTATTATCACAGTATAGAAGAGTAGGAGTCGAAACAGAAATACTGAAATCACTGAGAAGACGACGAAGATGAATAATCTCTTTAGCTGTTGTGGACATTGCACGATACTCTGCCTCGATGCTGGAAAGAACAATAACATCTTGTTTCTTACTCCGCCAAGAAATTAGGAAATCACCAAGAAATATACAATAACATGTTGTAGACTTCCTGGTAGTGGGATCACTGGCCCAATCAGCATCGGAACATGCACAAAGCTCTAACTTGGATGTAGCAGAAAACAGAAGAGAGCGGGTGCTAGTACCCCGGAGATACCGAAGAATCTGTAATAATACAGCATAGTATACAGAACGTGGGACACTAACAAATTGATTGACAATGCCAACAACATGAGAAATATATAGTCGAGAGATGCACAGAAAGACCAACTGGCCAACAAGATATTGATATCGGGTAGGATCATATAGAGGCTCACCATCAGTAGAGTAAAGTTTGACATTCTGTTAGAGTGGAGTATCGACAGTTGCATTGTCAGTTAGCTCAGCTCGATCTAGGATATTCGAGAGATACTTCTGTTGAGATAGTAGTACACCCCACGTGTCTTAAGAATTTTCTAGACTAAGAAAATACCAAAGAGATCCAAGATCCTTCATGTGAAACTATTGTTGAAACTGAGTTTTTACGTACTGTATACCAGCCACATCATCACCTGTAATAATCATATCATCTACATAGATGAGTAATAAAACTCTGCCACACGATGTAGTGCGAACAAACAGAGAAGCATCTTGATAACTTTTCATAAAGCCCGCCTTGAGCACGACATCGCGAAAACACTCAAACCAAGCGCGGGGTGTCTGCTTGAGACCAAAAACGGCACGACGAATGAGACATACATGTCTCGGAAGAATATTGGATCCTGAAGGCGGTTGCATATATACTGTCTCAGATAAAGATCCATGGAGAAAAGTATTTTTGACATCCATCTGGTATAAGGGCTAACGATGAGCAGCAACGACCGCAAGAAGAGTAAGAACGGTGGGCATCTGAGCAACAGGAGAAAAGGTCTCCTCATAATCAATACCTTGTTACCGAGTAAAACCCCGAGCCACTAAACGAGCTTTTTAACGTTCAATGGTGCCATCAGGATGATTCGACCTTATAAACCTATTTACTGCCAACTAAAGAGATGCCAGGGGGGATATGGAACAACATCCAATGTATGTGTTTGCTGAAAGGCTTGAAATTCCTCAGCCATAGCATGTCGCCACTCTAAAAATTAAACGGCCTCTTGAAAGGACTTTAGCTCAACTGTAGTATGAATGGTAGCAAGAAAATTATAAAAAATAGATGAATAGGAAGTAACCGAAGCATACCGTGCATGCATGACATGTGGGCGTTTGCCTCGATGAAGAGCAAGAGGAACCTCAGGCGGGGGAGATGCTGGCGCATGTGCATGAAGGTCAACAATATTTTTTGGAGTGGGTATCGTGTTTACGGGATAGGGATCAGATGGTGGAAGAGAAGGCTCAGGTGAGGGAGAGTTAACAGAAAGAGATGTAGAGATTTTAGGGAGATCTCAAAAGGAGAACTAAGGTAAGGAAGTGGGTGATGTAGCTGGCGGAGAAGCACGATCAGTAGTGTGGAGGAAATTAAAATCATCGGAAGCAGAATAAAATAGAGAATCCTTTTCGAACTGAACATGTCGAGATATATGAACTCAACGAGATGCGGGATCATAACAACGATAGCATTGATGTTCCAAACTAATTCATTAATAGACACTGAGAACAGCTCTGGGAGACAATTTATCACGTTCGTGAGATGGCAGAAGAACGAAACAGCGACAACAAAAAACACGGACCGGATCATAACGGGGAGGATGAGTATAAACATGACTATGAGGAGTAGTACCGAAAAGAGAGCTAGATGGAGTGATATTAATGTCATGAGTAGCAGTGAGAATGGCCTCAGCCCAGAAACGACGAGGAACAGAGTAAGAAATGAGTATGGATCGAGCGGTATTGAGAATATGATGATGTTTGCGTTCAACAATACCATTTTGCTCATGAGTGTAGGGACATGACTTTTGAAAGATAGTCCAATCAGAGGACATGATAGAGCGCATAGTAGAAGATATGTACTCTTTGACACAGTCAGAACGAAAAACTTTAATACGAGCTTGTCATTAAGTGAAGATCATCGTAGTGAAGGCTTGATAAGCAGCAAGTACGTCAGAGCGATTTTTAAGTAGGTAGACCCATGTATAATGAGAGAAATCATTGATAAAACTAACATAATATAAGTAGCCAGATGAAGAAGGCAGATGAGCTGGCCTCCAGACATCAGAATGGACCAAATCAAATAAGGAAGTGGAAACAGATGTACTAGTTAGAAACGGTAGAGTAGTGAATTTAGCCAATTTACAACCAGTACATGACTCAATATGAGAACAAGAGGATAGGGGACCAAGTACTCCGAACTGGATAAGACTTTCCAATCTTTTATGAGACACATGACCAAGTCGTCTATGCCACAAATCTGCATAAAGCAAGGTAAAGGATTTTGGACTTACAGAAGCAACAAGAAAACATGGACGCATGGACTCTAGAAGGTGAAGATATTTCAGAAAATATAGTTTGTGTCTCCTCCGACCGGCCCCAACAGTCTTGCCCGTCTGTAGATCCTGCACAATACAAGTATCAGAAGAAAATAAGACAAGTAGGTCATCCATACATAAGGAGCTAACATAAATTAAATTCAAACAAAACTGAGGTGCCACATAGACGGGGCCAAAAGTTGGACGACCAGATAGGTCAGTTTGTGGGGTAATAGAGCCATACTGAGTGATAGACAAAGGTTGTCCAGCAGCTGTGTAGATAGGGGGAAGAGAAGAGGAAGTAAAGACAGAAGATAAGAGGAAGGTATTACGAGTCATATGAAAGGAATAACCATAGTTAAAAATCCAGAGATCATTCATACTAGAGACCGAAGGGTTGGCTGAGAAACCAACAAGACGCATACCAGAGAGTTGTGCAGTAGATGTAGAGGCTCTATGTTGAAGAGCATCAATTTGATGGTTGTTGATGTTCAAATCACACAGAATAATCTAGAATAGAATGATTGCAGAGTGATAAAAAAATGATGGAGGGGATCACTTCCTTCCCTAACTTTATGTCTTGGCCACTGACTTAGAGTAAACAATCTGCACAGAAGAAGGTTGTGAGAGGGCGGGGTGATAATTCCCCCGTGGTACCTCCGACGATCAAGTCAGTTAATGAACTTAAGCTTGAGTGGAGTTATAGAACTATGTGTTCTTATGCTATGTGCATTAGAGATGATGATCTCTGAGATTTAGGTAAGGAGGAGAGTTTAGATTGCGAACCTTTAGCTATAGCGAATAGCATCTATATATAAAGAGGATATCAATGGCAGATTGGTCATTTCGACCATGCAAATGGTAGTGATAACGTGTGAGCTGGAAGGTAAGTCATCCTTTGCTCTACATGTGTTGGCTGACGACAGGAGGAAGATCACTTCGGCCTTGATTTGAGGAGCGATCGATGGGACGTGGGCTGATAAGCTACGTGATGACGCACGGTCTTTGAATAGACATGCTATGACTTGTTATCAGGATGGATAAGCTTTGGCAAAGTTATCTTCTAGCTTCGCTGAGAAGCAATGTCCCTCATGATGAGACTCGCGAGGAGAGTCGACTCGTTAAGAGGAGTGACGACTCAAGGATTGCTGGCTAAATGGAGTCGGATGATGACTCGTCCCGCCTTTCAAGTCGACATGGAGTAGTATCGACTCGACTGGGTCGACTTGGCTCTTGACGAGCTGCCTGTTGCGAGAGGGCATACTGGTACCGTCTTTTGTGTCGACATTGATGAATGTTGACTCGTCTGGTCGGCTGAGTCGGACTGCTAGTTGATCTCTGGCTATCTCTCCCATCGGTCGAGATGTCGACTCGTTTGGGAGGTCAGGATGTCTCGTGCCAATTAATACCGCTTCTCGTGTCAACACTGGGGTGTCGGCTTGTCTGGCTGGATGGAGATGACGACTCATCCGATCATATATTTGGAAATAGTTGTACCCCATAACAGTTGGCATCTTTCGCTTGGAGTCGGCTTTAGCCGAGTTCAAGTGAAATGAATAAAGCTTTGGACTAAAGTTAGGGCTGATGATTGCTTTGTAGCATTGCTCTGATCGAGCAAACCAAGTGGCAATTCTTGAGTTGGTCGTGTTGTGTTGACCCGAATGTTACGAGTCGGCTTGACAACTGGCTCATATTGCACATATTGTGTCGACCCGAATGTTGCGAGTTGGCTTGACAACTGGCTCATATTGCACATATTGTGGGCAAGATGCTCGGGTCTTGTGTCGACGAAGACTGGCAAGTTGATGTGCTTTAAGTCTTCTTGTCGAAGATAACCGGGCAATTGAAATCCATGTCTTGGGTTTACTCATGATGATACCAAGGTCTTAATGGTAGAATGATGATTCTGACGCTAGATCTCACGTTGGACCTAAGTCTTCATAATCCTCGTATGGCCAAGAGGTGACTATGGGAGTTGACCATAGAGTTGTGTCTTGGGCTTACCCTGAAAAGGAACCAAGGTCTTGACCATAATGATCGATGAGAACCAGAGGAATTGACCATATGTTGGGCCTTGGGCTTACCCTAATAAAGAGCCAAGGGCTTTTGACACGTCAGCCAGGAGGTTGGGTCGCCTAGGACTTATTTTGGTGCCTAGGGTTTTATCATGATGGTTGATGAGAATTAGAGGATCCAACCACATGTTGTTTCTTGGGCTTACCCTGATAAAGAGCCAAGGGCTTGGAATCCGACTGAGGAGTCGAATGCCTAGAGCTGTGAGGAGAGTTGACTAGGGCTTCTCCTCCCCTATATATAGCCGAGAGATGACTGTGGGAGTCGGCCAAAGGGTTGTGCCTTAGGTTTATTCCTGATAAGGAACCAAAGGCTTGTTCCAGAGTGCCTAAGGCGCGGCTGAAGAGGACTCTGTGGCCCTAGGTGCTACCTTGTAGGCTCGGGCATCTTCCATGTCCATGTATCCATAG
This sequence comes from Asparagus kiusianus, assembly GCA_022839385.1. Classification (NCBI taxonomy): domain Eukaryota; kingdom Viridiplantae; phylum Streptophyta; class Magnoliopsida; order Asparagales; family Asparagaceae; genus Asparagus; species Asparagus kiusianus. The sequence goes on along the minus strand of BQKN01066326.1, from coordinate 217,826 downwards.
ACTCTAGCCATCAATTGCTCATAATTGGTGACTAGCTTCTTTGCCAAAGAGACGACCAATGCATTGCTCTGCAGGCCGGCTACGAGTGCTGACATGGTGACCGCACTCCCTGGATCGTCGACTTCCAACCTCTTAGCTTGGAATCTCTTGAAGTAGGCCCGGAGGCTCTCTTCTGGTCCCTGGCTCTTTTGGATCAGCACATGAGGGGGAAGCTCCCGCTTGGCGTCAGCTAGGAAATGGTGGATGGACTTTCGGCTAAGTTGTCAAAAGTTTCTGATGGATCTCTTCTCGAGAGTGTTCCACCAGAGCTTAGCACTCCCCGAAAGAGTGATAGGAAAGCATCGACAGAGGATTGTTTCTTATGCTTAGAGCATACTCATCACATCATAATAATTCTGAACATACTCGGAGGGGTCTTCCTCGCCCTTGTATGTCTCCATGCGAGGCATCTTTAACTTCTCGTGTGGAACATTCATAAGGTCGTCTGAAAGGAGGTTGTTACTCCCGAAGATACTTACGATCGGTCTGTTGACTCGATCGTATCCAGAGGCTCTAATGGTAAGACTCTCGCCGGTGAGTTCCTGATGAGGAAGGAGACATCAGCGAGTTGACCGATAGGGTGCAAATTTTGCTTGTTGTGGCTGTGGAAGTCGGCTGAGAAGCTCACTAGTGAATATAGCAAATTTCTCTTAGCAAGATTGATGAATCATATGAATTGTTGATTCAAGCTGGGCTTGAGTAGCATAGCTCTAATAAGGTCCTTTAGGACGAGATCGCTCAGCTCTATCTTCAGAACTAGACATGTTCTCTCAAAAAAGAAAGAGGGACCCATGGTGGGCGTCAAACTGTTGATGTTCAAATCACACAGAATAATCTAGAATAGGATGGTTGCAGAGTGATGAATGATGATGGAGGTGACCGCTTCCTTCCATGACTTTATGTCTTGGCTACTGAGTTAGAGTGAACGATCTGCACAGTAGAAAGTCGTGAGAGGGCGGGGTGGTGATTCTCCCATGGTATCTCCAACGATCAAGTCAGTTGATAAACTTAAGCTTGAGTGGAGTAATAGAACTATGTGTTCTTATACTATGTGTATTAGAGATGGTGATCTTTGAGATTTAGGTCAGGAGGAGTGTTTGGTGGAAAATTTGCAATAAAGAGAATGAAAGAAAAATTGATTTGTATTCCTTTAATCTCAATTATAATTGGATTTCCTGATTACAAAAGAGAGGAGAATGATCTGGATTCTCCTCTTTGTTTAATTCTGGGTTCTTCACGGTGGCGATGGAGTGCCTCCCTCGAATGCCCGCGTCGAGTTTGCTCTCCGTTGACGATCCGAACGTCTTGATTCACTAGTATGTGGTCTTCTCCTCACGATTTGACGTTATGGAGAACTTGCGTGGCAAGTTTGAAACTCTGACCGAGTTTAGAAGAACTTGCAGAGCAAGTTGGAAACTCTGGACGAGTTGATAACTCAGATCGAATTTAACTCTGAACGAGTTTGAACTCTTGAAAAAGAGTTGATTTGAACCGAAAGTTCGGTTAATAAGCCAAGGGAATGCTCCAAGGACTTTGTTGCTACAGAAAGCTCCAAGATGCCCGATCAAGGATCCCCAAAAAGTCAGCCAAAAAGAGCCTCGAACTCAGTTGAGTTTCTCACTATTTATAGGGGATTTAGGGGTGTAACCGCCCCCTTAAATCTCTCCTTAATGAGGGTTTAATGAGGTGTAACTACCTCCTATAAATCACTCCATGATAGGGTATTAATCCCCTCAAATCGTAGGGAGAAAACGATTCTGGAACCGTTCAAATCGTGCTTGAACGAGTCAAACACTGAAAACAGCGTTCTGGGCCCGAACACTGCGTTTTAGACCTGAAACGCAGAGTTGGGTCTGTTTTAGGCTGAAAACGCATAGGTCGCGCTGCACAGAGATGAACTCTGTATTTTGGACCTGGGACGCAGAGTTGGGCTCTGCATGAACTGTGCGTCTTGGACCTGGGACGCAGAGTTGGGCTCCGTATGAACTGTGCGTTTTTGTCGTTGGACGCAGAGTTGAACTCTGTGTTTCAAGTCCACGAAATCTGCGTTTTGAGTTTGGAACGCAGCCACAACCTCTGCGTTTTGAATCTCAAATGTGGTCATGACCTCTGCGTTTTAAGTTTAAAACGCGGGCATGACCTCTGCGTTTTGAGTTTAGAACGCGGGAATGACCTCTACGTTTTGAGTTTGGAACGCGGGCATGACCTCTGCGTTTTGAATCTTGGATGCAGAGGTGAGCCTCTGGCGAGCTCGGTGAACTTCAGCCTAAGTCCAATGTTCAGACGAAGTCCAGTCCTGCAGACGGATTTCAGAACATAACTTGCTGCGAAGAACAGGTCATAACTTTCAAACCGTAAGTCGGAATTGGACGAATTATATATAAAAATCGGCTATCTCGATGAGACGGAGCCGACCAAACTGACCCCATAGGGTTTGGTTTGTTCTGTCAGTTTTGCCAAATTCCTTCCGGTTTGAGAGATATCTGCGTTTTAATATGAAGAGACCGTCAATTTGTAGTCTCTTTTGGTAGAGCGTTGCAAAGACCGTTATCTTATAATCTTCGTCTTGGCTCCTTAAAAATATAAGAGTCATCAGATTGTAATTCCTGTTGTTGATTGTGAAGGCTGTTGAATTAGAGCTTTCATTAGTTGTTGTGAAGGTCGTCAAATTGTAACCTTCTACGTGAAAGTCTTCAAATTATAGCCTTCTGGAAGTCGTTAAATTGTAATTTTCGTCTTTGGTGTTTGATGGGGATAAGCTATCTATTGTGATTTTTAGACAGCCTACAAGGAGAGTTTAGATTGTGAACCTTTAGCTATGGCGAATAGCATCTGTATATAAAGTGGATATCAATGGCAGATTGGTCATTTAGGCCATGCAAATGGATGTGACAAAGTGTGAGTTGGAAGGTGAGTCATCCTTTGCTCTACATGTGTCGGCTGGTGACAGTAGGAAGATCACTTCGGCCTCGATTTTAGGAGCGATCGATGGGACATGGGTGTAGGTGTAAATTTCTGATTTTTCCGAAAATAGGAAGATTTTGTTTGTATTTATAAGAATGGCTTATTACAAACTAATCAATCGGAATTACAACAGAAGCAGAGGGAATGCCCTCTTTGTTTAGTGTGGGGACTTTCGGTAGCTGTAGGATGCTTCGTTCGGTGCTCGTGCCGAGTCTGCTTCCCTTGGACGGTTCGACCGAGGTTGTTGGAGAGCTTCAGTACTCAGTAGAAGCTCGGGTCGATGGAGTTCGGATCTTCTGGCTCGCCGGCGATCAGGGCTCGGAGCTAGGAGATGATGCTGCAGTGCAAGGATATGCAAAGAGTTCCCCCTTTTTTTTTATCGATCGATCCATTTTAAGGTTGCTGAAGGAAGCTCTTAAATAGGAGAGAGACAGCTTGGTTGCTCCTTGAATTATGGGATGTGACCATACGTTGTTCAGAGATGTCCTGCTGCCCCTCTGTACCGTGAGCGGTCATTCGAGGAGCCACGTGTTAAATCACGTCACACAGGAGTGGGAAAGCCCCTCCTCGTATCAGTGACGACTACTGCCAGGTACTTGAGTAGATCTGGCTAACTCATTGAGCGTCGACGGCTATGACCCTTCGAGCTGCATTTATGAGGGCGCATGCTGCTCTGGCGCCTGTCCGCTCACTTGCACTGCGAGCCACCGAGTGACCACCTGACGGTCCTGGGGTGCTGTGCCCCCCTCTCCTCTCCCTATGTCTGAATAGAGGCGGGAGAATGGACGCCTCGCACCTGAATTGGCTTGGACAGCTTGCCGCATGCCGGCAGCTCCAGCTCCTGACCCTGATGGTTGAGGTGAGTCGCATTTATGAGCATGCAGGTTGATCTGACGCCTGTCTGTTCACTTGAATTGTGGGTGGCCGTCTGACGAGCCTGGAGCACTATGCTCTCTCCCTTCACATCACGGGAAGTAGGGGATGCTTGTCCCTGAGAACCCGGTTCCCAACTCGCATGGGCGGATCTGGACCCCTGCAGGCAGATTCGGCTTACGCAGGTGAAATTTCCTTTATCGGCGAGTCCGTGCCATTTGGCGCGTGAGGGCCAATGTGAGGTTCGTGCGTCAGCGAGCCTGTTTCGTAGCTACAATCCATTCTTCATCTAAGTGGATGATCTTGACTCGTGGGCGAATTTGTTTGTTAGTCCGCTACGGTAATTTTTACCATCTACAATGGGCTGATAAGCGGCGTGATGAGTCACGGTCTTTGAGTAGAAATGATATGACTTGTTGTCAGGATGGATAAGCTTTGGTGAAGTTATCTTCTAGCTTTGCTGAGAAGCAATGTCCCTCGTGATGGGACTCGCGAGGAGAGTCGACTCGTTGAGAGGAGTGATGACTCAAGGATTGCTGGCTGAATGGAGTCGGGTGATGACTCGTCCCGCCTTTCAAGTCGACATGGAGGAGTATCAACTCGACTGGGTCGACTAGGCTCTTGACGAGTTGCCTGCTACGAGAGGGCCGACTGGTACCATCTTTCGTATCGACATTGATGAATGTCGACTCGTCTGGTCGGCTAAGTCGGACTGCTAGCTGATCTCTGACTATCTCTCCCATCGGTTGAGATGTCGACTCGTCTGGTAGGTCAGGATGTCTCGTGCCGATTAACGCCGCTTCTCGTGTCGACACTAGGGTGTCGGCTTGTCTGGCTGGATGGAGATGGTGACTCATCAGATCATATATTTGGAAACATTTGTACCCCATAACAATGGCGAATATCAGAGTGTTGTGCAGTAAATGGAGAGGTGGTATGCTGAAGAGTCGTAATTTGACGACTAATATTTGTAATAGCTTTAAGAGCCTTAATTTGATGGAGAATATCAGAAAGTTTTGCAGCAGATGGAGAGGTGGTATGCTGAAGAGCCGCAATTTGACGGCTAATATCTGCAATAGCTTGAATGGTAGGGTCTGAAGTAATAGATGGCATAACATTGACCAATAATCCTGGTGTACTAGAGGATTGGGACTGAGGGGATCACTGACTACGGCTAGTTTCTGAGGAACGTAACTCAGGATGAAGCTGGAAACATGTCTTAAAGCGGTGTCCCTCCTTGCAATAGGTGCAAAAGAGCTTAGACCGAGCCTGAGAAGCAGGTGCTAGTGAAAAGGCCATAATAGCAGCAATTCAAAGTTCAAGATAATAATCCTTGAATGAAACCCGAATGTTTAAAGGAGAACCCGAAGGTTAATGTAGAAACCCGAAGGTTAAAATGTAAGAACCCGAATGTTAAATTTGAACCCAAAGGTTATACATGACTGTTAAATCTAAGAGGAAAAAAAGCAACCGGCGACCAAGGTGACCCGAAAATCGGTCGGATTTGATGCTCACGCCGGAGACCTATAACGGATTAATGTCGTTTGTTTGAGGCCGAGAGACAGCTTAAAACGGCAATACCGTTAATTGAGACCGAGAAACAATCTTAAATACGCGAAACGTGTTAAGAGGCCGTAAAGCGGCAATGCCAAAAATTTAGCAGAGGAACACAAAAAATTATTAAACGACTGCAAAGCGACAATGCCAAGATTTGACAAAAGAGCGCAGAAGCGTTAAAAATTTTTATTGGAAGGAAAATAATAACCCTAGCTCTGATACCATGTTAAAGTAAGAGAGAGAATCTTGGGTAAATTTCCTTTAAGTTGAATATTAAGTGTGCACATATATTTATACAAGTAAAGGAGGGTAAGGTGTGTTCTCACAACCAATGTGGGACTAAAAACTCACTACTAACACTATTATCAACAGTAATTGTCAATAACTAAGGAGATGTAGGACACTTAACAATTCAACGTGAAATATAATTATACATGCCGTCATGGAACACCATATCTGACTCAGGTACAAATTATGCCAACAACATTAACAAAACCTATTATCCAAAAAAAAGTGGTCGGCGACGTCCACAATTTATGCGTAAATAGTAGTTATTTCATGTTGGGCTCCAATATGCACTCAGAATTTGACAATGTCAAAATCTTTCAAAAGAATATTTACACATCCTCTCGTTTTTTGACAAGTTGAGTCTCTTGGTTTGATAGGAGGGATCTCTCGGTTTGGTAGGAGAGAAGGTGAGGGGAGGGGAGCTACAAAAAGTAGATTTACTTTTTGTAGGGGGTTTTTAAAGGGGTGGGTAGAGTGAGGGGGAGGGGAGGGAGGGGTCACTATAAAATAAAGTAAAAAAAGTTACCAAGAAACATACCAGACTATATTTATACCCCAGTGGTGTGCTCTTCATGTTAGGCTCCAATACGCTCTCAAATTTTATCAAGGTTTAAATATTTCAAAAAAATCGTGAGAAGAATACTTCCACATCCTCTTGATCTGTGACGAGTCGAGTCTCTAAACGAAACGCAGGTTACCAAGACCACTGCCTTTGATAAAAGCATCGTTTCAGCCGCTAACCGTGACAGACGCATTTCAACAAAAACTTACCTAGAAACATACCAGACTATAAAAATCAAACAAAGATAACAAACAAATTGAACATCTATCCGATAGCATAACTTTTTTCCCCCCAGGATCCAGCTTGAAAGTGGTTCGTCGTCGTCACAAACATCTTCATATTCTCTTCTTATTTATTGGCTTCAGCTTTTATCATTTTAGCGCAGCCATTGAAGTCCCATACTCAATATAACATCCCATAATCAGGGGATCAAACCAACTTCAATGTTAGAAAAAAAATTAGCACGTCGAATCAACTAGCGACTAATTAGCTAGCTAAATTGGAACGCATTTAACTGTCAACACGTTTTCCTCGTAAATGAAAATATTCAGATGCCATATACACACATTAAAAGTCTACTAGATTCAGCAATTGTACCAAAGGGGTCAACACCAGCAGTTAAAAGTGATGTTGAGTTAGCCCGTCAAGACGAGGTCAAGACCTTCTTACACAGCTTCAGGCCGAGCTCCATGTCCTCTTCATCTAACACAGCCACCCAGTACCTGCAAGTCAACAGACAATGATCAGAAACTTGCATCAAGGAATTATTAAATATCTTCGAGCACTTCCAAAACATTCAAAAAGCAATTTCATTCAACTCCAAGGCCTACAGCAAGGAATCTCAACCTCAATCTAGCAGTCCCTCAGCTGCGACATCAACTTGTTCTTCGTTTTGAATGTATTAATATGAAAATATAACAATGAATGAATAAATTTATTTACCTCGACGGTTGAATGAAAACGACTAACAACAAATGAAAGAGAACTTTGGATGCAAAGTCATCCTTATCCAAGTTGAATACTGAAAGGAATGTAGCTCAGTCATCATTTGGATCCAAATAAAGTAGAATGTAGGGGGAGACGGTTCGGAATTACATATTATTTTCATAGAACGTCTAAATAGGTAATGCCTATAAACCTCCTCTCCCGACTCCCACCTTTCATGATTAAAGAGCTATAAAATCTATTATATCCCATAACAATACAAGGTAAGATTACTCTATTAAGTATAACGCAATAAAACCACACCGTCACTTGCAGAGAATTTTGCAGCATAAGCTTACTGAAGAAAACATGGTGAGTTCAAGAACCACAGCTTACTAAGACGATCGCACCGAAGATTGTATGTCAACATATAAGTTTCGGTAATTTCTGTCACCCCTACAGTTATGGTGTGCAAAGCCCAGGATGCCTTCACATGGCTATGATCTTCCTCTAAGAGTTAGCGGTTTTCATTCCATTAATCTAAAAGGTTAACATATAATGCATGCATAAAATCAGAAACCTCCCGAAAGGACATACCTTACTGAATTTATATACTTAAAAATCAAAATAGGTCCTGAAGTACATGGATGTGAGCCAAAAAAAAAAAAAGGATCAGTTACCATTCTCCCTGAGATTGTTCAGATTTCCCTTCCTGATGTACTCGTCAGGGAAACAAGCAGCGCATATCAAGAATATCTTTCCATGACATATACTTTAACGTATTTATTTACATGTCCAATAACACAAAAATATTTACTTGATTAGTGACAAATATGGATTCGTTGTTCAATAGTAATTACTTCCTACGAAGTTTCATGCATCAACAGTTCAGCACTAGTTACTTCGAGTGACATTGTTATGCAACTATGTGAGTAACTAGGCACTGGAATGGGTGCCAGGATGAAAAAACATAACCCTCTGACAGGTAGATGGATTATGATTTCATATGCATATTGATTAATTATCAGAAAAGAAGGCTAGTAAGGGGGAATAGGAAGCTGCAATCAGATCTAACATCCGGGATGCAGTAATATTTGGAACAGGACCTCTTCATAACAGCTCCCTCATTTAACGATATCCTTCGAAAAAATGTTAGATAGTCACACAAGCTAGATAAGGTGCATGAATTAGTCAAGGGCAGAATCACAGCCGCGGACAGCAAGAGAAGGTTATAATGCCAGTTAACTCTCATGCCTTGTACATTATCTAATTGACTCTCAAAAGATAACGATCCCATCAGATAAGAGATCATCAGCGTTAACAGAGAAGCACGCACAAGGGGAAGCATGCCACCTCTGCACTGGGAATATCATCAGAAGCTTTATGGAACTTTGGGCATTATGATATGTCACGCTAGAACTGGAAGAGACAAATCAGATAATTGGATTTGTAAATGTTAGCCACAAACATCACAGAAAGATTCTGCTAATACCAAGGCCATCAACTGCACAACTTGCATCAAGTAACCACCAATAAGGCCATAGATAACAACCAGAAGGCAACATCACACATTTTTACATGAGTAGCAATCAAATAATATCATTATCATACATGCATCACTAGCCTCCAAGCCTCTTAAGAGTCACCTAACTTCAGACAAAGTAGATGCATGGAAAAGACTAGTGCCAACTTGCATCTCATTATATCCTGCAATATTTTGACTCAAGCCTTCTATTACTCTATGGGAAAAGTTCACTGAGAACGGACATCTTGTCCTCACTAATAACTCCTTAGCTAAAAAATTTAAAATGCCTAGAACATTTATTCAATAAAAGACCTCCATATTACTTGGACGATATAATTTCAAGTTGTCTTCGTCAATCACCCTTTGATTCTAGATTATATATCAGAGGTGACACAAAAAAATTTCAAAATTTTCAAATATCGTTGAATTTATTTCTATCAAGAGTTTAACGCAAAATCTACCTGTACAAGGTTTCATGCTGCAAATGCATGACTCCAAGGCTTCATAAAGAACATGCTTCTAAAGCTGAAATTCCTCGACGCTGGACATCAACACCATTGAGTAACAAGTCATGTGATAGTGAAAATTCAAGTGATCGAGCACCTTCATTTTTGGTGCAGTCTCCATCACCATTGTCATCATTAGGCTGGTTTATATGAATGATCTGACCAAACAGCTGAAATGATCCCTTGGTAAGTTTCCTAGTTTGTTTACAAGCTGCAAGTCCTAAAAGCTCCAGACCATGATTATGGATGCTTTCTTCGCTAGGAGGTGATGCAGCTTCTGATTGTGATGTACTCAACTCTTCTGGCATATTAATGCCATACAGATTATTAAAGAACATATAATTGGTGTTCCTGTGTACGAAGTCATATAAACTTGGTACACCGAAACCATGCCTGGCTCCCTGCATGCCAGCAGGAAATGTAGGATCATTGAAGAGTGGGGTTTTCTCCATCTTCACACTATTGGTGAGTGACTGAGTGAAATGGATGTTTCCATTGCCTTCGCTAGATAACTCAGGAGTCTGTGGAACCTTAAGCTTTTTGAAGACAGGAAATTGTGCCTGCACATGGGTGGAGATAGGCCCTAACTCAACTTGCCAAGGACTAACAGCTCTTACATTTGGCAAAACCTCAGGCTCATCCCACGTCACCTGATAAAAAGAAGGCATAGAATTAGTAAACATAAAATCTGCTGAAGAATTACACAAAATACAAAAATTAAAAGCCTTTATCCCAAATTGGTTAGGGTGATATCCTCTGTTAAATGTCCACACAAAATATAAAATTAGAAAACGAGAAAAATATATTGTTCCTACATGGTTCACACTTCATAGACCAACATCTAGATAAACATGATGTACTATTTTTCAACATTGATAAGACTAAAATATGAAGTGCCATACAATAATAGCTACCCATGCCAGCTAATAGATAAAACAGCACAGTGGAATAGAGGTGTAAAACAGCACAGTGGAATGCAGGTTGAAGCGTGGAACGAGACGGCGAATCGAAGAATCGAAGCGTCCAGTTTTTAGCCCGTGAGTCAACTCATAACAGTCATGAGTCGACTCATCAGGTTGAGTCGACTCATGTCTGCCATGAGTCGACTCACGAAACTCAGCCGTTTGTCACCAGTCTCTGACGAGTCGACTCATCTCAGTCATGAGTCGACTCATTGCTGGTTTTGTGTTTTGTCCAGTTTCGGACGAGTCGACTCATCTCAGTCGTGAGTCGACTCATCGAACGTTTCCTGGTTGTTTGGGTTTCTGTTTGCACAAATTCCTGTTGGGTTTAGGCTTGGTTATTCACCACGTTGCCATCCACGTTGTTACACCTATATAAGGGATTGTTTAGGGTTTCTAATCAATCAGAGGTAATCAAAGTGAGATTCTAATCAAGAGAGATTAGGGTTTAGAGAGAATTGAGAGCTTGTTCTTGATTCTAGTGAGATTGTGAGAGAGAGATTATAATCTTTTCATACCCATAATCTAGAGATGGTATTTTTCTTCGCCACATACTGAATTATTCTTGTGTTTCTGTCATCCTCTTCTCAACCCATATTTGATAATTCCGCGATCAAAGGTGCTCGCACGGCAACTCGTATCAAGTTGGTATCAGACAATCAGATCCGGTAGAGGCGGCATCTTGTGTATGGTCCTGACTCGATCGCAATACAAGAAGCTAGGCGAGATTTTTATTTCATTGAAAGGAGTCCAGAAATTAAAGAAGAAGAAGATGACTGAAGGAGACAGTTCAGCAATGCTAGATGCATTGGAGAAGCAGATGGAGACAATGAGTGCGACCCTCGTGCAACTCGTCAATCTTGTCCAAGACAAAGAAAACAAGGAGGAACCTTCTTCGAAAGGCAAGAAGAAACTTGTGGAGTCCGATGGAGAAGGCGAGTGTTCTGATTCAGATGAGGAGGCCCGTATTGTTAAGTCTGTTTCACACCAAGGGGGTACGGGTTCTTACCAGAATTTGAAGATAGACTTCAAAGTGGAGATTCTTGTTTATGACGGGAATGTCAACGTCGAGAGGCTTGATGATTGGATCGAGCGGATGAAGACCTATTTCACACTCTACGGATATTCATCCAAGGATAAGCTCGTGTTCGCGACTTTGAAGCTTTCGGGACATGCATTGACATGATGAAAATCCTATTGCAAGCAGGAGAAGAAGGTGGTGTCGTGGAACAAGTTCAAGGAACTACTTAGGAAGCAATTCTATCCGATAAGATTCCTCGAAGAGCGTTGGTACAAGTGGTACGACTTGCGCTAAAGAGTTAATCAAACCATTCAAGAATACATCACGGAGTTCCAGCAGCAGGCGATGGTCCTCAACATTACGACAGAGGAATATTCTGTGTTTATAAAGTATATGGCGGGATTGAGCGATTATATCCGGAAGGAGATAAAGTTATTTACGGTCGAGACTATTGCAGAGGCGAACGTGAAGGCTATTGTCATTGAGGGTAAGCAGAAAAAGGACAACGAGACTAAGGGAAACTCCAAACAGACGGAAGGCGAGTCTAGTGGTTCCAAATATAAGAAGGAAAAGAAAGATGATCCAGGAAAAGCAGAACTGATTTGTAATCACTGCGAGAAGATAGGGCATGTTGCTGATCGGTGTTGGGAGAAGTATTCTCATCTCAAGCCAAGAGAATTGAAGGAGGAGAAAAAGGCATATGTGATAGCTCAAGGTCCGAAAGAAGTCTCGGGGATGACAGAGCCCAACAGCAGTCTCAACCTTATGACGGGGAAACAGGCCACGAAAGAGGACGAAGACCCCCGAGAGCAGCTCTTTGTGCTGAAGTTACAAGTGAAGACCAGTTTGGTTGATGCCATAGTTGATCCGGACAGCGAGAAAAATTTGATATCCGATGACTTGGTTCAGAAGCTGGGTCTGAAGACGGTCAAGCATCCGAAGCCCTATCCATTGGGGTGGATTCAGAAGGAGGAGACTGAGTGTAATTGATCAATGCACTGTCAGATTTACGCTCCATGAGTCGTATATTGACGAGGTCACGTACGACGTAGTTCCATTAGATGTTTGTCAGATTATACTGGGCAATCCGTACTTATGCGATAGATATGCGATCTACGAGAGGCGGGCTCAGAAGTATATATTCACCAAAGGCGGTGAAAAGTTCATATTTCGTTCGACGTCTCTTCCGATGGAGACAAGCTTGGTGACGGCGACGCGAGCGAAGAGGCTAGTGAATGCAAGCAAGAAGTTTGTCTTGTTGTGCATTAGACTTTCAGAAAAGCCATCGAAAGAGGTTTGCATGTTGGAGTGGAAGACGATTACGATTTACGACAAGGCAAGGAGTGAAGGAGTCGTTTCTAGTTATACGTCGCTATCAAGTTCCTAGCAATGCCAGATGGTGCAGAAAAGATAGAGGAGCTCGGGAGTTTCCTCAGCTAAAGTTCTAACTTGAACGGGACTTCAAGTTCCTAAAGGGGGACTCATGATACGGGTGTATCTTCTCTTCGGAACTTAGTGATCCTCATGGGAGCTTGATGATAGCTGATTCTCATGGTAGCTTGAGAATAGAGGTGTAAAACAGCACATTGGAACGCAGGTTGAAGCGTGAAACAAGACGACGAATCGAAGAATCGAAGCATCCAGTTTTCAGCCCGTGAGTCGACTCATGACAATCATGAGTCGACTCATCAGGTTGAGTCGACTCATGCCTGTCATGAGTCGACTCACGAAACCCAGCCGTTTATCATCAGTCTCTGACGAGTCGACTCATCTCAGTCATGAATCGACTCATTGCTGGTTTTGTGTTTTGTCCAGTTTCGGACGAGTCGACTCATCTCAGTCGTGAGTCGACTCATCGAAGGTTTACTGGTTCGTTTGGGTTTCTGTTTGCACGAATTTCTGTTGGGTTTAGGCTTGGTTATTCACCACGTTGCCATCCACATTGTTACACCTATATAAGGGATTGTTTAGGGTTTCTAATCAATCAGAGGTAATCAAAGTGAGATTCGAATCAAGAGAGATTAGGGTTTAGAGAGAATTGAGAGCTTGTTCTCGATTCTAATGAGATTGTGAGAGAGGAATTATAATCTTTTCATACTCATAATCTAGAGAGGGTATTTTCCTTCGCCACATACTGAATTGTTCTTGTGTTTCTGTCATCATCTTCTCAACCCACCTTTGATAATTCCACGATCAAAGGTGCTCGCACGGCGACTCGTATCACTACAAGCAAGTACACATTGCAAAATTTAAGTCAAGCCATGTAGATTACTCAGTTTTGCTATATAAATAGCTTGGAGAAAAAACAAATTTAATGTGATTTTGTCTGTTATATTTAAATTGTAAGAGAAAAGTAATAATGAAATATGAAAATCAATTTACACGAAATTACATGACAAGTAGTGGATGTGAAATATATGGCTTCTGAATCTGCAAAGAGAACATCAAAGTACTTTGTCGACATTGTTTTGAAATTGTAAAATAAAACAGAAAACCGGAATTGGCAGAAAAGATTAATAAATGAGCCTCTTTTATGTGCATCAGTATAAGTATGCACATGCACATGTCTCTGGATATATGCATTTCCCAGTGTGTCCGTACATAGCAAGACTTTTGCATCCAATGAACAAAAATAAAGCATTCTGCTACCTGCTAAACTACATGGAAGGTCATCCTAGTGGATGATCCACACTAGAAGGTCATCCTAGTGGGTGATCCACACCTGTAAATCTGATTTACAAGGTATAAATGAATATAGGAAGAAATGTAAGGTCCTGAAAGCACATCAAACATTTGCAAAAACGGAAGCAACTTGGTAACATAACAAAGTGGTGGTTAAACTAATTGCTAAGAAGCTGTCATGGAAGATAAATTCTACATTTTCTAACTTGTACATTAAGATAATGACAGAGTACAGCAATCTGAGTTCTAGAATGAAGTAAATAAATTTCAAACAAACTTTAGGGTAGTTCCCAGCAAACAATAAAAGATGGTCACATAAGTATGCATGATTTTGTTTTTATACATGTCTGCTTACTTATCTATCCACCATCTATCTATTTGTCCTACATGTGAAGATACATGGCAAATATATGCATAAACAGACACCATATACATAACATGCAGGTAGATGTGGCTAGAGTACTGTAGGTACAAAAATCTACAAAAAGACCTTCCTACCTGCCTGTCTGATTTTAGCAAATACGAACAGTCAAACTCACATGGCAATTAGCAACCACAATTTGTTTCCAATATTCCATAGCTAAACAGAGAAAAGGAGAAAAAAGTACCTACCAGTATATGTGAGTAACATAATAAAATACATCATCCTCCACGGGGGAAAAAAAGCAATTACAAGAGTTATGATAATTGAAGTCAATTGTTGAGCGTCAAATGTCTAGCTTGTAATACATACTGATCAACATATTCTATTTAGTTATATGACAAAGACGATTAAAGTACATATAATCTTGAGAGGTTATTCCTAGTACCATTAGTCGTGACAGCATATTAATTTGGAATAAGTGAGAAGGGAAAGGACGTCAACACTAGAATGACTAATCTACTAGCATGCTGCCACATGTAGTGTTATAATAGAATTCTTACGAAGATAAACAGAACATGAGTCGACCAAAGTATTACCCACTTGCTTAATGATCCATAGAACACCCAAAGGGCCACAATGAATAATATAATCAAAGACTCAACACCCAACAACCACTATCACTAAGACCAATTAAATTTAGCAAATGGCACATTAGATCTAAAGACATTGATTAAATTATTACCAAACACTATACCCTAAGACAATCGAAAGAAAGGGACAGAACTCATAGTTCACCTGCAGCATTCGCCACGGAGAATATGACCATGGGCACGAATCCTTGATGCCCTTGCGGCTGACAGTCCCATGAAACCACGTCATCCTCGACGAATCCTCAGTCTCCACCGACATCTTGACCCTCATACCCTCTCTCCAATCAAACACAAGAGACCTATCAACCACCTCCTTCTCCACCACAAACTCCGGCGATCCTGCTCTTGGATAGTACAAAACCTCAAACTCGCGCCCCACCTTCATTAATCTAATCCCCTCCACTATAGATTCCACCGGGACCCTACCCTTCAAATTCCTCGAGAACCCATTCTTACTCCCCACATTACTAAAATTCTCATCCAATCTCAAGTACTCTGGATTCCCACAAGACCTCCCCGTGCGCCGAATCCCAACAAACAGTTTCCCATCACCATTCTTTATAAAAACCACGGAATCACCAGCAACAAGCTTCTTGCTATTAACAAACCGGCTCCATCCGGTAGTCAAGAGATGCCGGCGAGGGGTACCGCGGTAAATATGCCGAAAGTCCCAGCTTTTCCCGTGCACATCGATCACCGTGATGTTCTGCACCGGCGGATCGGCGTTGAAATCGAGCACCGGGAAGATCGAGTCCGCGCAAAACCTCGGCACCGAAAACCCTCCCCCGTTGTTGGCGTCGCTCGGGGTCAGGACCTTGGCGAACGACACCACCTCAGCATCCAGCGGCGGCGGAGAGAGTCCTCCGGCGGCGCCGGAAAAGAAGGTTGCAGGATCGAGGAGGATCGAGGCGAAGACCTCGTCGGAGTCGGGGTTGGCAAGGTGGCGGACGGCGGAGACGCGGCAGAGGGAGTAGGGTTCGGCGTCGGCGATCGAAGATAAGTTCCCCGGAGTAGAGGATTGCTCGGCGTGGCCCTGGGGGAAGTAGTAGACGAGGGATCCGACGGCGGGGATCTTTCCGGTGCCAGCTCCGGCGATAGCCTTCCAGATGCTCGGACCGAGAGATGAGGACATTGATGTTGAGTATTTTGGATTCTAGGGTTTCGATCTCTTTTTATTTTTTTTCAGGGATTTGAGTATTTTGGATTCTAGGGTTTTGAATCTAGAGGCGGAAAGAGGAGGGAGGATATTTATAGCTTGGGGGGAGTCGGAGAGGACGGGGGAGTGGGGACAGTGCCGTCCTGTGAGTCTGCCTAGGGGAGCAATATAATCGACACCGAAGTTCCCATCATTTACGAGCGTGCCACTGTCGAATTCTGTTGGGGATGACGTCGGCTGTTTCGGCGGGATGAATCTGCGGGTGGATTTTTATGGGATGGGCATTTTTGTAATTTGTGTTTTGTAGGAATGTTTGAACGTGATTAATGCCTACTCATTCATTCATCACGGCAAAAAAAAGAAGAAAAAGGAACTCCAGCCATTACTTTTCCTTTCCCTTTCTTAATCGGTTTTTATTGTTATATGAATAGTTTGATTTATATATTTTCTAAACAGTTTTTCTACAGAGTGCCGCACTCTGCCCATGGGCATTCTATAAGAGAGGATAGAGATAAAAAGAAATGAAATATGCACAGAAATGAATGCAAATCAGGAGCGCCCATGAATTATTCATTTCTCTCTATCTCTCTCCTCTCTTATAGAGTGTCAATTGGCACTTTATAGAAAAACCGATTTCTAAAAGCTTAATGGTTATGGAAGATCATGAACATTGCTATACTAATAAAAAAATTCAAAATCTTTCAACTACCCTTCTCGTTTCTAAGAACTTTTATATCAATTTTTGTTTTTTCAATTTTTGTTTTATTTAAAGTGGAATTTTAAAATATACCCTAAATTAGTGCAAGCAATAACATTTACAATGATTCAATTGCACGCAAGTGACGGTATTACGTTTCGACTACAATTGTGAGCTCCTAAATAGCCCCTTATTTTTTTATTTTATTTTATGAAACAATCTCAAAATAATGTCTTAAACTTAAACAGTAATAAAACCTAACCATACTGTTCTGTGTCGTGTTGAAATTCTCCCCTCAAAGTTTGTACATTGACACAAAGGCCCTGTGTGGATGTTAACTGTCAGAAGATACTTTGTTT
The DNA here is from genome assembly GCA_022839385.1 of Asparagus kiusianus. Lineage (NCBI taxonomy): Eukaryota > Viridiplantae > Streptophyta > Magnoliopsida > Asparagales > Asparagaceae > Asparagus > Asparagus kiusianus. Next base: position 200,697 of record BQKN01066326.1, on the reverse strand, counting down.
TGATCCCAACAGCAAGCAGAAACTGCTATGTAAGATTTAGGTAGTTGCAATTTAAAAATTAGCACAAGTGTTGAACAACAGCTGGGAGTCTTTAAAAAAAGGTTCAAAGAGTTCCAAACTTATTAAATTAGGGGATGATCATAAACTGACATTTTAATATTAGTTGATCAAATTGATCAGAATATTGCACAACGGCATTAGGATCGTAACGCTTGTCTAATCAAACGATTACTTTGATAACTGATTCATTCATCTTTTCCGGTTAATTATGAGGTACTGAAACCCCAAACTCTCACGAGAACTTTTATCATTTTGCAGTAAAACACCAATAACTTTGAAAATCAAACTAAACCCCTAATAACTTTTGCATTTTACAGAAAACTCCCAAAAAAATTCATTTCGCAGATAACCCCTATAAATTAGAACAAAAATGACGGCATTTTGAAGGTTCCTGAGGGTTCAGTGTAATATACCCAAAAGATATTTGAAGTTTTTCTGGCAAAAGTTGTTAGGCTTTAGTACAGTTTTGAAAGTGATCGGCAGAGTCTCTACAAAATGCTAAAAGTTGTTAGGGATTAGATTTTCTGCAAAATTTATTTAGGACTTTAGTGTGGTTTTTAAAGTTAGCGGGGGTGGTTTCTACAAAATGCTAGTGTAATTTACCCTTTAGAAAACTAGAGATTTAAGAAATGAATAGTAACATTTGTCGAACCAAATAAACTTTAATCACACTATTTTAAAAGTAAAAAACTATCCACAAGACTCTCCGAACATGCATTCTCAGCCAATAATATTTTTTTCTGCTTGCAGCTTCGGTGTTCTATGAAGATTTGTTGGAGCACCGGTGGCATATCTGTAAATAAATTCCTTTAAAAAATAGCACTCATATCTCTAGATAGATAGATTTGACGGTTAGGAGGTGTTCCACACCCAAAATTGTAATTAACCATAATTTCAATTAGATAAAAAAGGTTAGTTTATGAAATAAAATTTAGGACATAAAAAGAATTTATGATTAATTAGAATTCTCTAACTAACTAATATTTCATGTTATAATTTTTACCGCGTTATCATGTAACGCTCCGCATTTTTCATAAGAAAAAAAAGCTTCACACTTTCCAAATGATCATTGCACGAATTATGGCATAACTCAATTTTTTATTGTTTTCTATTTAATAAATAATTTTCTCTATTTGAGGATGTGTGTTGATAGTTTTTCAAGAACGATCCCAATTACCGCATCCTTTTTGTCGCATTGTGTTCTCCTCTTGGGTCTCCTTCGATAAGTTTTATTGGGTTTCTCTCAATGGGTTTCATGGGTTATGAGAGTGTTCAGAATCTTTTCTAAGAAGAAAATAAAAAGGAAAGTGCTTGTAATAATCATAATTGAAGAAGGATTTTCCGATCGGAACATGATGTAAAATTTTCTCACTTTTAAAAATTATTTATTAAAAAGAAATTTAACATATTTACTGAAGCAAACTTTTTCTGGTTGGGTTCATGGTAGAAAGCAAGATTAAATTTTTAAAAAGTTAAACTCCGAACGATGAAGAAGAGGAACAACAGAAAAATAAAAACTTAAATGGGAAATGTCAAAAACACCCTTCTTTCTGTCTTCATCCATTTATTGATTTTTTAGCATTTAAAAAAAGCCTATTATTTCTTTCACAGAAGATAAGTTTATTTAACTTTGACAGCGGCGTTTATTTGACAATAATTTATTTACCATTTGCTAGACGGCACGCACTTGAGAGAATATCCCTATTTTTTTAAAAAAAAAATTAAGGTAAGAAGCGCTAACAGCTGCATAGAATATTCTTATGTTTAATAGAACTACAGCTACTGGCTTTTGAAACAACAACAATAAAATATTTGAAACAATATTAATTTATCAATTAATCACGGTACAATCGCTGCATAATAACAAGAAAAAGTGAACAGGGGTGAAGGAACAAGAGAGAAGCGGCCGAGGACGAAGAACCGACGCTAGAGTACAGTATCGTCGTAAGTTAGGTCAGGGCACGGCTCTATTATGTGACTACGTCCATTGACCTCTTAAAACTTAGACGAAGATGTTTTGATGTGCAAGTTTGAGGACAGTTACTTTTTTAAACACAAACCCTAATTGAACCTGAAACTTTCACAACCCGCCTCCTCACACCCGCCAGCGATCGTTAGGGCCTGTTTGGTAATCTCCTTATTCTAATTTGGAAAGGCCCTCGTCTAGATGGCCTCTGCTTTGGTCCACACTTCTCCTTAAGTAAAATGTGACTGGTTTGTTTGAAAATTGGGTTGAGATTAATCTTGGCTGAGTTTTAACGCCTAGTTTGTTATGTGAGAATTGAATCGGGTGAGAATGAAATGTTATAGGGAATGGAATAGAATAAGTGCGGGAACGAAATACTCATTCTCATGTTTAGGTGTGATTGGAGAATGAAATGGGAATGGCAATATTTTCTGTTATTTATTAAAATAATTAATAAGCAATGAGACAAATTTGGAATTTATTTCAAATTTTTTATTCCCACGTAAAGTAGAAATGAATAGAAGTGAGAATAGTCATTTTGGCTATCAATAAAAGGTATTGTATTCGATAAGCATAAATGAGAAGTGAGAATAGACACCTCATCCCGCCTACTCCTACGCACCAAACGAAGCGTTAAAAGGAGTTTGCCGAACTGATTCTTAGATAAGACTTAAACAAGTTCAAACTTGTTGCTAATTAAGTATAAAAATTCATTGAATGAGAGGAGAAACTTGTATGAAAAATAAATAACAACTAAACTGAGTTGAAGAATTCCATGAAGATCACGTAACAAAGCAATTTTATAATTATATTTAAAAAACACTATGAAATCAGAATCACTCTTGCACACATTAAGTTGAAAATCCCCTAGCTCATTACAGATGGAAAAGATTAAACGAAGAATGGAAGATATTGGTTGTTAAGAGTGATAATCACTCTTTCTTCACGAAAAAAAATGTGGTCGTTCGCGATTATTCCTTCAAAAAGTTGTGAAATTTTATTAGAAATCCCACGGCAGCAACCTAGTCGATCTGCAAAAGCCTAACAAAACTGAAACTTCAACGAATATTTCTCCGGGAGGTTGATTTAATAGACTGACTTTCAGATATATATAAAGATTTCTTCTCTAAACTTACATAAAAAATGCAAGTTTCCAATGAACAAGAACCACAGCTATTGCAAGGTGCAACCTCTACTTGGTACCTCTGCAGAAAAGCACGTAAGGAAGAATAATTGATATAATACGTGCGTAACGACAATACATAAATCACTATATTCACAAATTTTAAGATTATTGGTGGAATTCACATCACTTTCTTAACCATCGGTATGAATTTAGTTTTCCGTCTTCCCGCTTCCCAATGAATAACAATTTGATACAAAAACAAATCTAGAAACATACAAATATAGAAATCGACAGCGATCCAGAGACGAAAACGACTCCAGATTAAGCAGAATAAGCATCAAACACAGGCAAGAAAGCAATACTGACGGCCTAAGATGCCTCCGTGCACGGATACATACGTTAAAGGTAAACAGCAGAGGCTCAAACAAACAAATACCATTTATTAGCCTACTATTATTAAGAAATAAGAAATACAAATAGAACTGGAACCAGCACTTGAACCAAAGGCAGTGTAATAGACTGCAGCAAGTATCTCACGTTACAGAGATATAAAATCATCAAGCTTTATCAAATGGGACTTCCTAGTCCTAATAAATCCAGAAATAAATCCCAGAGTGCAATAACACGGTAATGTAGAAACAGGAACTCTCATGTTCGCTCTTCCGCTGTAAATTGGACACCACATGAGCTCTTAGGACTAACAAAAGACTAATGGCTTGACTGCTTCATATTGAATTTACTTAGTCAGCTCGAGACTGGCCAGCACGAGAAGAAAGGATGATGCCAACAATAAGACCGTAGAGGGCAAGAGCTTCCGCAAAAATGAGAATGAGGATCATCCCAACGAACAGCTTTGGCTGCTGAGCATTTGCCCTACAACAAAATATACCCGCATGTTAGCTTTCTCAAGCCAGAGTTGATCTTATGTAACAGTTATGCAGCATAAAAAGAAAAACATATCAAATCTATTAAAAGTTGGCAGAAAAAATAATAAAGCACAACATCCAGAGAATAAACATGGGTTGGAAAATCCTGATCAAAATGAGTAATACTCGAATTGTCTGCGCCAATCTTATACCAATTCCACAAATCAGAAATTAAAATTTCCTGACAGAACCTAAACCGTAATCTCAAGTAGCAACCACATAATATACAAAGACTGAACCCTATTACCACAAGAAATAGAGAAAAAATATAGAAAGAAATAATCAACTAAATGGGGCAACATTTTCCAGGTTCAAAACCATTTTTTTTGTCTTTGTTTGTCCTTTTTTTTTTGGGTTGG
>BQKN01066326.1:179345-195860 GCA_022839385.1 Asparagus kiusianus | reverse complement strand
GGGGGGGGGAGGGGGGTTGGGGGGGGAGCGGTGGGGTGGGGGTTGTGAGGGAAGGGGGATGACAACTGTGTGCGTGCCAATTATGCAAAATATGATATTTTCCAATTAGATATAGTTTTAGAATGCCATGAATAAGCCATCTTAATTATCTGCACATGCATAATATGAAGAGCTGAATGAACCTTTCAGAAAAGATAATCGCAATAGAAGGGTGAAAAAAACAGTAATACACATGGCATCATGCAATATCTATCTCCTCTAATTCTTCTAACATACTAATAAGTGAAAGTTCCTTCGCAATGTATTCTATGCAGGGCATAATTATAGAAAAGTTGACCATTTTTCCCTACCCCTCAAGATACAATTACATGATTAGGCAACTATAGACCTTCGCTTGTCATTCTCCTAACTACATGCCTTGTACACATTACATTAATGAGTTTTGAGGGTACAGATCTCTCAGAATTCTCATATTTGAGCAGCACTCATCACATAATCACATTTGAATACTAATCCCCAGACTTTTATAGAACAGTCGACCATTTTTTTTCCAATCCTCCAAGATACAATTACATGAGTAATCAGAAATAAACCTCCCTATATCATTCTCCAACTATGTGCCCACTCCACATTACGTTACTGAAGAATCTGGATATAGGTCCCCAATAATTCTCATATACAAGCATCAGTCGTCACATAATCACATTTGGATACTAAACCCCACCAATTTGAGGCCTTGACGATATTACTTCCCTTTCCACTGTTACTTAGTGATCACAATCTTACATCATAACTCATAAGTAATCATGTTGAGAGACAAAGCAAGACTACCAAATTATAGTTCTATCTAACCATAGTTACCCAACCGTCAACCTCCAGCCTCTTTTCCTTCACGTAGAAACCAAGCTTTATTTTTTAGTTATAGATCCCATTTTGAGGAGACAGAACCCCTATAATAAGACTCAAAATATGCCACGGGGACAGAAATCTTGATGAAGATTTTGCATACTTGATACAAGTTTATAATGAACTTTGGAATTGGATTGAGTAAATCAAACTGCATTAATTAAAGGGGTAAAAAAGTTTTTGTTTTTGTTTTTGTTTTTGTTTTTTTATAAAGCAGATGACTAAAGCAAGAGAAGCAAATCAATAGGGAAAAAAAGAGGGAAAACAGTACAGGGTTGTTGGATTGTGCAGATAAGGAAGAAGAAGAGAAGTGGGTAATAATAAGGTAACACATTAATAACTATAAGTATGAGGGAATAATAGAATGTTACTTGTTTTAGAGAGGATTATTAGCTGAAGGGATAACATCAAAAGACTCAGCATTGATAGGGATTTAAATACAAATATGATATAGTAAGGTGTTAATCTCCAAATACAAATTTCTTAGAAATTAATATCCTAAAAACCCTACATTATTAAGATAGTTGAAGTCCTACATATCCACAACATTACCAGTAAACAGCCGCAGACTGCAGTAAAAACAAGGTTAGTTTTGGAACTTCATTTCTTCAATAAGAGGGGCAGGTTTTATCCTAGAGTCATCTATTTTGATTACGTTCCTTTAAATAATGCTAATGCCATATAAACATATGATACGAATTATGAATACAAATAGATATTGATTCAAATTGTCCTAGAACCTAAGGGCTAACCTTTCCTACCAGTACAGGTTCTACCATTCTAGCCTCTAGGTAAGCAGATAGCCAGATAGGCAAACTGAAGTGACAATGACAAACCAAAGACACAAGCCTAAAGAAAACAATGCAAAGATGCAAGAACACATATGAGAAAACAATATATAATGTTAGACATGTAGACAGTGATTTCAAAATCGGCCGATATTATCGAAATATCGGCAATATATCAGGTTTTCACCCCTTCCGATACGGTTTTTGAAAAACAAAAGAGGTTAACGTTTTCACCCAAATTTGGCCGATATATCGGCCAAAATCCGATATATACGATATATATCGACCCAAAAACAGGCCAATTTTTGCTTAAAAAAACCAAAATGCTTATTTGGGTTTCGGGTTAAATAACCAAGAATTTTCAGACCCGACCCGCAACTTAAAAGATATAACCAATAGGTGTTTCTTTCACCCAAAACCCTAGCTGTCCCTCTCCTGCCTCCCTGCTGTCCCTCTCCAAGTCTGAAGACTCTGAACATCTCTCAAAGCCTCTGAAGCTCCAGCCGAAGCTCCTCTGAGTCCTCTCAAGCTACCGAAACTTCTCTCAAAGCTGCCAAATCTCTTCTCAAAGCCTCTGAAACTCCATTCAAAGCCATCGAAGCTCCTCTGAGTCCTCTCAAGCAGCCGAAACTCCTCTCAAAGCTGCCGAATCTCTTCTCAAAGCCGCTCGAAGCCAAGCTCCTCTCTCAAAGCCGGCGGAGCTCCCTCAAAGGCTTTGAAAGCTCGAAGATACTGAAATAGGTATGTATTATTTCTGAAAGCTTGATTTTAGAGAAGTTTCTCACTCTCCATTTAACCAGTACTTTTATGTGGGGGGGTTTTTTTTGCATACATGTAGTTTTTACTGCTGCGTACAACTCACTGTACCAGCATATATGGTAGTTTACATTCACATTTTGGAAGTTATTTACATCTTATCTTAACAACGTAGTAAGAAATTAGTAGTGAAATTAGTTCATGTCGTTCTTACCTTCTCTTGACTAACAGTTTTACATGAAAGACAACTGAAGCTTGGATATTTCAAAAACTACAGCTACATTAGAGATAACCGGATGTATGATTTTTAAAAAAATTGAAGTTCAAAACTGAAGTTTAAAACTAAAGTTAAAAATTGAAATTGCATGTGATTAAAACAAAAAACTGAAATTAGAAACTGAAATTGCATGTGATTAAAACAAACAACATGAATGTTCATAAATTATTTTCTGTTTTATATGCTTGTTGATTATTTTCATAAGTTTATCTAATACGTTGAATTTTAAATGATTTATAGGAGGATGTTGTCTGAAGGTCAAGGACCTAGCCAAGTAGCTGCTCAAGGATCTAACAAACCAGCAAAACTAGGAGGCAAAGATCCTTGTTGGGCATACGGGGAGAGGGTTGGTAATGATGCAACCAAGGTTAAATGCAAGTTCTGCACGCAGATTGTAAGTGGAGGGATAAGCCGGTTCAAAACACACTTGCCAGGAATTAGAGGGAATTGCACAAGTTGTGATAAGGTTCCGAAAGATGTGAAAAAGAAAGCTTCAGAAATATTGCAAAGGGGGAAGAAGAGTAAGGATGAGAAGAAGTTGAAAGCGTAGGATTTGCTTGATGATGTCCATATAGGGGAGGAATATAGGGGAGGAAGAGGAATATGAGGGGAGTGTGTCTGGAGCTACTCAAAGAAGTTTGTCATCCTTCAAGATAAAAGGGCCAATGGATGCTTTTGCAGGTCGCTCCCCTTAGGGGACGGCTGAACTAATATCAAAAGGAAAACAACCTATGATGGATAGTAAATACAGAAAGAAGGCTAGGGAGGATGTGAACAAGTATATTGGGAGATGATTCTACGAAGCCAGTGTCGCCTTTAATACCTCAAGTCTTCCTTCTTTCAAGCAAATGGTGCATGCAATTGCAAAGTTTGGAGGCTATTTAAATCCTCCATCACCGTATGAGTTAAGGGAGCCACTTCTGCAAAGAGAGGTGGATGCAATAAGGGAGGTTGTTGAACATTTCAAGAAGAACAGTGCACTTAATAGGTGCTCCATAATGACCGATGCGTGTAGTGACCGGAAGATGAGGAGTATCATGAATATAGTGGTGCATTCAGAATAAGGATGTGTTTTTTTAGCTTCAAAGGATGCATCGGGCAACAAACATGATGGGAGTTACATATTGGACTTTGTGGTGAAAGCAATTGAGGTAGGGTCAGAGAATGTTGTACAAGTTGTTACCAACGGAGCTTCAAATAACATGAAGGATGTAAAAAACTTAGCACTAATTAAGCCAAATATATTTTGGACCACTTGTGCAGCACACACCAACTTGATGTTAGGTGCTATAGCCAAAATCCGTCCTATTCGAAATGCGATTGCGATGGGAAGAACCATGTCGGTGTACATCTATAGCCGCACTAGGTCTCTTCATATCATGAGAGATATTGCAAAGGGGGTCCTTGTGAGACCCGGGGCGACATGATTTGCTGCCGCATTCCTCGTTTTGGAGTCGTTGAGAGACAAGAAGAAAGAATTAAAGCAAATGTTTCTCTAACGATTGGATGGAATGCGAACTTTCGACAAAAGAAGCGAGGAAAAAGATATAAATTTGTTTTTTTATTTCCTAACTAATTCCTGATTTTCTAGTTTTTTTATATTGTTCATATTTGTCTTATTGAGTCTTTTATTTGTGTGTAGGTTGCAGAGATCATTCTCAGCAATAAGTTTTGGGAAAATGTTGATCTTGTCATTACCATATTTTCTCCTTTGGTGAAAGTTCTACGGAGAGTTGATGGTGATAAACTCTATCTATGTGATATGTGTATGGAGACTTGGTGATGGCTAAGAAGGAGATTAAAGGAAGCTAAGAAGAAGATTAAAGGAGGTCTTAAGGATGAAGAGAAGAAATATTGTCCTATATGGAATGCCATTGATACGAGATCGGATGACAAGCTTAAAGGACCACTCCATATAGCGGGGTATTATCTGAATCTCTACTACTATTATCCATCTATCATAGAGATTGAAAAAGATGGAAGCTTCATGAGTAGTGTTTGTAGATTGTTTGAATAAATTCTATCCAAATGACAATGAGGCTTTTACTAAAATTCCATCTCTACTCTCGGATTATCAACACAAAAAAGGGTCGTTCAGGAGAGAGGTTGCCATGAACCAGGCAAAAAGACATGATCTTAATCCGGGTATATTTACATTTTCCATTCAAATTTAAAACTAATTCAATGATTTCTATTAGAAAGTTACAATGTACTAATTATTTTCACCTACGAATTAACTAGTTGAGTGGTGGAAGCTTTTCGGGACCGATGCTCCAGAATTGAGGATGATGGTAATGAAAATTTTAAGTTTGACAACTAGCTACTCGGCTTGCGAAAGGAATTGGAGCACTTTTGAGATAGTAATCATCTTTTATAAGTTGTAATTATATTAAAGCATATTTTACTATGTTAGACTAATTTGTTCTAATTTTGTAGATTCATACGAAGAAGAGAAATAAACTAACACACAAGAAACTACATGACTTAGCCTATGTCAAGTTCAATGCGAAATTGAAAAATAAGCATGCCAATAGGGATAGAGATCCCTTACTTGACTACGACGACGAGGAAAGGTCCTCTGAATGGTTGATGAACATAGAGAAGAGTGGTCATGATGATGAAGTGTTCTTGGGGGAGACAATATGGAGAATTTTCAGGAGCCAATCCCAAGAAGAGAAAGAGTGCAAGAATAAAGACATATAGAAGAAGGAAAAAGTCAGGGAAATCTTCGTCAAAGGGGAAGGCGTTGTTGGAAGATGACATGGTGGAAGAGTGGAAGAGGAAGACATGGAAACATCATCATCGGAGTCCAATTCGGAGGAGGGAATAGCAGATATTCCATCTTTTGATTCCGATAAAGATTAATTTACTTATCTTTGTATAGACTTTAATTTGGACATGCTATTTTGATGTTTAACAATTATGAACTATTTCTAACTTTGGTTGTTATTTGCTTATGTTTGCTTATGGATGTTGACTTGCCTATTAACTCCTAAGTTAGTTTGAATCTTTAATCTTGTGAATCTGTGATTACATAACAATTATGTTGATAATTCTTCATTTTATACATTATCTTGGTATTTGTTTGTATGATATTCTATTTTTACTTGTACCATTTTCTCTTTTTGAAGGTTATGCACTTGGACGGTTCCATTACGCAATCGAGAAGCAAGTTTCAACAATTGGTTAGTGATCTAAACACGAGTTATTAACATTTTAGTATGTTTATACTTTATTAAATGTGCTTAGAGTCTTAGATTATATTTTATGACATTATATTATATATACCTGATATGACACTCCGATTTTTACTACTTTATCCACAATATATCCCTGATAAGAGATCCGATATGAATTTTGACCGTCCAATTTATTTTTGATAACCGATTTTTAAAACCTTGCATGTAGATACTCAGTTATTCATCCACATTAGCTTCAGATTTCAACTTATCGCCAAATAACGATGCAAGAATCAGAATAATTCCATGAGTATTTTTATATTGGTGAGACTGGATTCAGGATAGCGCACCATTAGCTCACTGGATTATAAACAGACTATCTCTCTCTCTCTCTCTCTCTCTCTCTCTCTCTCTCTCTCTCTCTCTCTCTCTCTCTCTATATATATATATATATATATATATATATATATATATATATATAGAGAGAGAGAGAGAGACGCACATAGATATATGCATGCGCGTGTGCATATACGTGTGCGCATGCGCGCATGTACAAAACCAGGAGTATCCTAAAATATCTTGTCAATTTTGGAATGCTAGTATTACTTGCTACAAGAAGTTCGGAAACATGAGACCAACACATGATATTATTGCAAACACGTATATCAATTCCTTACAAATATATTCTTGTCTTTTGGATAAGCACTTGGGATTAGTATCAATTTTTACAGTACCATCTGGAGCATCTCTCATCTAGCAAATAGTGTGATAGTTAAATTTTTGCTAAAAAGTAATTTAGCCTAAATTAACTAAGTTGCTTTTGAAGGAGGTTTATTTATCTAAGAGCACAAGATAGAAGTTTATTTTAATTAAAATGCTTACCTAAATCTAAGAATAGCATTACCTTATTTGTGTGTGCCTTTGTGCGTGTGTGTGCGTGTGTGACAGAGAAAAACTAAAAAGTTAAAGCTAAATTCAAAAGTTGTTCAAGTGCTTATCCAAAAAAGAGAACTTCTATTAAAAAGAAATAAATACCAAAAGATCATCTATTGCAAAAAATTTACATGCTAATAAACACTAGATAACCTTGATAAGGTTTTAGCGAAAAAGAACATAAGCAAGAAAGAAATATCTAACTACAATAAAAGAAAACTACCAATAACTAAAGAAAATAATCTAGAAAGTAAAACTCAAGTTGCTGCAACCTAGAACAATACATGGATACACAATTGAGAACCATCACATATCAATCCTATTCTTCTACACGTTAATAATAACAGAGAGAATCAGAGATGACTTCAAACTAGTTCCTCTAGACTTGATAGAGGTATAGCAAGTTAGGAGATGAAACTTTACAAGTAAATACAATGTTCCCTTTACATCATTTATCCTTAAAGCCATAGCAACAATTCCCTGAAGTAATTTACTTATTCAGTTAATAATTTATTTTAGTAGCAGTTTTTTTTTAGATGTTTGAAAACAATACTTCAAGATTTAATAATTAAAGCAAGAAAATACAATGTTTCCTGACTATTTGAGAAAGGATTAGTTGTTGACACGCTCAAAAACAAAAGGAGGGGGGAGATAAAGAGCACAACAAATAAGAACTTATATGCACATCCAACAAAGAGCAGGTGTATGCTATTTTCCAAGCTAAATAAACTAACTTAACCAGCTTGGCATATTGGTTCCATCCTACATGCTTGAAGTGGAGTGAGTCATATTTTTGAATGTAAACCATTCACAATTGAGATTCTTATTTTTCATAGAATATAGAAGTTTCATTATACGTCTCTTAAAGTTTATATACAAACTTAGAAGAGTAAGCGCTTTAAACAAATTATTAGAAAACAATGTCAAACCACCTAGACATAATTCATACAAAAAAAGCACTATTAACGCAAATCTAGAACAAAATTACTAGTAAGAATCCCACTGAACCATAAATAACCCAATCAATTTACTGAGCCGAATTAATAATAATAGATATCACCATTAACCATTCAACATCAAATCATCAATGTGATCTAAAAGTTGCTTTCTAACTTTAAAAAAGACATAAATAGCCTACATATCTTTCGCACTAACCCACCAACACTGTATTCTTAACCTAAACCACTGTCCTGCAGAGAAAACTTAGATCAAACAAATAATAATAAAGTAATTTAACATCAAAAAGCTATCAATAAAGTAATACATCCTGAAGATAATAAAAGATCTAATCATCACAAAAACAAAGTAAAGACAGAAACATGAACGAATCTAAGAGAGAAAATTCTTTACCTAACTCCAGCATCTCCTACAATCCCGATCGCCATTCCGGCCGACAACCCAGCAAGGCCACAAGCCAAACCTGAAGAAAGATGAGCATATCCATCGAAAAGATAGTAGGACTTCGCCTTAGGGTTAATCCCCGTACTGATGATGACAGCAATAATCAACCCGTAGATTCCAAGAACTCCAGCCATGACAACGGGCACGATCGACTTCATCACGAGCTCAGGCCTCATCACTCCCATCGACGCCACTCCGACGCCGCTCTTCGCTGTTCCGTACGCGGCTCCCATGCCTGGATCAGAACAAAATCAGTCAAAACCCCTAGATTTGGATCAGATCGATCGAGAGACAGGGAGGAGAAACCCTAGGTTGCTTACAGGAGAAGACGAGGGCAGCGGCGGCGCCGAGGAATCCGAAGAAGGGGGCGGTCTCGTCTCCGCTGAAGCCCGCCATGATCGAGATTGGATCTTTGAAACCCTAATTTGGGATCGATATCGCGAAGAAGGAAAAAGTTTTGGGGATTGGGGATCTGGAAAGTTCGGGGAAATAATAGAAGAGAGATGAGTGGGGATTGGAGTTTTTGGTCAGAACGGGAGGGGGTCCAACTATTCACACTCCCAAACAGTAATTGGGGGGTGTGAGGACTAAATTGCCCTTTTCCTACCGGACAACTAATCCAATGGGTAATTAATTTTTCTGTCAACAAAAGAGCATTTTCGGCAATCCAACTCCCAAAATTAATGTTTGGGAGTGGATATAACAAACGTGACGGGAGGGTGTTTTTTTGTAAGAAGGACCCTGCCTTTATATTATTTGAAGAGATATATATATGTCACGTGTCCTCTGAATGGATTTTTTGCTTTCTTTTGCAAATTAGCCCTTACATATCTTAAGAATGCAGATAGCTGCTTTCAGTTTTTGAGATCCGCGTAGGAGGATGATGGTATTTTTCGGGTCTGTGTTGTTCTCTATGTTCTTGCACATAGACAAAGCCTAAAATTAGATATGAGGACTGATATTATCGGTGAATCTCAGTAAGCACTACAATTAAATATTTTTTCACATAACTTAAATAATTAAGATCATTGATGTGGTTCACTGGGTGAGGAGATTTGACGGGTAAAATTGTAGAGTTTCTCACACCTAAGGATATAAATAATCTCTCCGCGTATTTTCACATAAAACAACTATGAAAACGTGCAATTTTATGTTAAGATTATTAATTTTTTTAAACTAAATCTATGACACATTCGTTTGGTCTGATAAAGTTTTTTTAGTGAATTGATAATTTTGGTTTAACTTTTAATTTTGATTTGATTATCGGTGTACGCTTTATCTGTTCACACAAGGTTATTCAGAAAATACCTCTCCCTCTTATATACTCGTTTGGTACGCGAGAATGGAGTCAAGTGAGAATGGAAAGAATGTAGGAATGGAATGGAATAGATGTGAGAATGGAATGCACATTCTCATTCTCATGTTTGGGCGCGTTTAGAGAGTGGAACAGGAATGACAATCTTATTCTCATTCCCTCGTTTGGTATCATTTGTTCACAAGTGAGAATAAAATTTAGTTTTCTAATAATGGCCTTACCAAAACACAGAATTTTAAAAATGTTAAAAATATTTTAAAAATAACTAAATAATTCATTTTTTTAGAAAAATAAGTTTTATAGAAATGATTTTTTTCCTTAGAGAAATAAATTTTTATGTAATAGTTATATTTTGTCACAACATCCCGGCAACAATTTTGGACTTTTGGCTTACAAATTAAAAAATAATTTTTAGAGAAATTATTTTTAATTATAAATAATTATAATTTCACTTTTCTAACTTCTAATGCTATATGTCGGCGTTAATATACTTCTTAGGAACGATATCAGAAATTTATTAAAAAATAATATCACAAGATATTGGAACTATGGTAAAGTCAGTGATATAAATTTACTTAGGAACCATATTTGTAAATTGGAACTTGGGCATGTTATATTCATGCTTATATTTATTTATATATTTGTACTAGTAGCTTAAGATAAGATTTTTTTTATAAAAATAATTTTCATATAGGAATTTATATCTAATTGTATCTTTTAAGAAGGGTATAATTGGAAATCATTTGATTATTTTTATTCCCACTTAAGTGGGAATATCAATTCCTTGTTAAATGGTTGGGAATGACAATTCCCACATAAAGTGGGAATTGATAAGAAGTGGGAATTTTAATTCTAACATCTAAAAGTACATCGTGTTTGGTGCGGGAAAAAAGAGTTGGAATTGAATTCCATTCCCACTCATTCCCACGTACCAAACGAGCACGTAATAAAAATAAGTTAGAGGATACACCCTTTATATGTTTCATTTGTTTATATTATCCCCATATATTTATTTTTCATAGAAAATAAATACTGAACCGTATAAGCATGAGTCTCACCTTGAGAGGAATTTTTCAAAAGTATAGTAAAAAAAAAAAAAGGCAGGTTCCAGCAAGACCAATGGTCATAGAACTAATGTAGATGCCATTTTCATTACTCCCACTTTATGCCCTAAATATGCTTCAATTAGACATCACATATACAACTAGCTTTAAGATGCCCGAACTAGATTTAACTAGATTTTCCTTTATGCTATGTTTGGGAGTTCATGAAAAAAAGAAAGGAAAAGTAAGATAGGGAAAGGAAAGGTAAATGAAGAAACCGCGAAGAATTTCAAAGAAGAACAGGTGTTGGGATCCGCAGGAGTCACTTTGGAAGCTGCGCGGTCGACCGCGGCGCAAGGCCGGTCGACCGCGAACGTGCACAGACTCTGAGAGGAGTCTGGATTTGGCGCGGTCGACCGCCGCGGCGACTGCGAGACCTGTAGGTGAATTTGGGCTTTGTCGTTTGTCGCGGTCGACCGCCAGACCCTGTAAGTGATTTCAGGTTTTGTTTGTTGGGCGGTCGACCGCTTAACGGGTCAGGCCCAATATTGGTTTCCTGTTCAGTTTGGGTTTGGTGTTTGCTATAAATACCAACATACGAATTAGGGTTTCTTTGGATTTGTTTGAAGATTGGTTGGGGATATTTGGAGCACAGAAAAAGGAGAGTTTTTCTGAGCAATTGTTTGAGGGTTTATTTGGAGAGATTAAGAGATTTGTTGGTGAGATTAGTTGATTGCTTTGAGCGTTTTGTAATCTCAGTTTGTACGTTTCTTCTCTATTAGTGAAAACCCAATCTCCTTCTTACCCCGTGGACATAGGCAATTTGCCGAACCACGTAAAACTATTGTGTTTGGATTTGTACCGTTGTTTTTTATTTGTTTGGCCTTTATCTCGACGTTTGTTTGATTTGGTTCTTGAAACACGCCCGTTTGGTTGTCTCGCTTCAGCGTCGCACACAACAGTAAGAAAGAGTATGGAAAATATAATCTTTTGTTTGGGAGTTTTGTAAGGGGAATGGAGGTGCACTTAAATCATATTGTTTGGGAGTCCTAATTATGGGAATGGGATGGTAGAAAATGAATCTTAGCCATTTATTCATCATAATAGAGGGTTAATATATCTCTTTCATTATGAAATTTTATTTTCCTTTTATTTCCCTCTGTTACCGCCCAATTTGAGGGTGAAAGAATTCGTGAAAGAAATCGTGAAAGTTTTTATGAAAACTTCTCATTCCTTTTCTCTTTACCATCCTAATAAAACTCCCAAACGAAGTTAAACTTAAAATCCCCCCCTCCAAACGCAGGATTAATTTCCTACGCAAATGAAAATTGACTGTATATCTCCAGACCATAGTGGAACTCTCGCAAACTTGGCTCTGTTTAGCAACTTCGACCAAAATAGATCAGCCTTATTTTATTTCTTAATTAGGTCAGAATTGGTCCTAGGGTATGGGGTAAATCAATTCTAGTCTGGTTAAGAGGCTAGAAATGAACTAACATAAGTTAGGTCAACCCTGACCCAACTTTTTGCCAAATATTAAAAAACACTAAAACTGGACCACGTTTGAACCTAATCCAATTTTAGTAGTTTGTCAAATAGGCCGGGTTTTTCAAGAATCGTGAAAACTAAGTAATACGCTACCATCTTAGAATTTATACGAACATAAATGTTTGCAAATATCAGAGAGGCTTCCAAACAATGAACAACTCTTGAAAACGTTTCAACCGTTTCAAACGGAGAGCACCTTGCAGGTGCCGTTCGCAAACATAGTTCCACTTAAAGCGGGTTTAGAGCAAACGAATAGTAAAACAACTGATGTTACATACATCTCAAACTTTTTGGGCTACTTATCATGGGGAATAAAAATAGTTGCAACAAATGTATTAAATATCGAATATTAGATAAATATCGGACAACCAAATTCGTACTGGATTGTAGAAATTGGGGATATATAAGGAACATGTAAGAAAAATATCAGGTGTCATATCGGGTGATGTTCATACATGACATAGAATTGCAATATATAACCTATTAATGAATTCTAGAGATAAGAAATTGCATCATGATATATGTTCCGAGTTTGGACGAGCTATAAGTGGAGAGATTTGGAAGACAGATTGTGGCTTTTATGGCTTTTGTGAGTTCGAGTTTTGTTTTTTTTTTTGTTCTAGTTTGATTGTGGTTTCGGATTTGGGTTCCCAAACCTGACTTAAACCCAAGCCCATAATCAAATTATAAATAATCCAATTGCAGTGATATCTTCAAAAGGATATAGTGGTCGATATTTTCGATATCGACCGGTAATACTGAAAAAAAATCCCAAAAAGGGAAAAAACGATATAAAACTATAAGTATCTTTGCAATAAGGTCCTTTACCCGATATTTAGGCTCTGTTTCGCAAAACTAGCTGAAAGCTGCGAGATTATAGCTAAAAGCTGTCAAGCTAGCTGAAAGCTGTGGAATTGTAGCTGAAAACTGATAGCTGTGTAGCTAGCTGATTGGCTAGAGCTGTTTGGCAAAAGAAGCTGTACAGCTAGCTTAAATTTGTTAAATGACTAAAAAGGACATGCAATATTATTGATATAAAATTAGAATTATTAGGGGTAAAAACGGAAGAAAAAAATTGACAGCTCATTCCCAAAGACAAACGCTACTTGAGGTAGCTTTTCAAAAGCTACTTGCAAAAGACACAATCTCCAAAATAATCTCCTCCTATTTTTTGTCACCAAACAACTCTACTAGCTTATTGACCAAGTCAATAAGACACAAGCTCTTAGATAAGACACTTTTTTTTGTTGCCAAACAGTGCCTACATTGGTTGCAACTACAGCTACAAAGGAAGCACATGCAACCATAGCTCTCGCGATAAATTGCGAAATCGAACAAACTACTACATAAGTGGGTGGCTTACACTACTGATGAAATAACTACAATTTCCAGACTAATCAATCCTCTTGACCATTCATGAACCAAGATAGATCACCCCCATTTTACGCGGTGGTATACTAGAAATTTTCAATCTGCTTGTACTGCAATTATACCAAACGGTACTGGAAAAGGGAAGAGAAAAAGCCCATAAACAAAAGGCCCAACAATCTTACCAGGCCGAGCCCGTCCAGAAACTACCAGACAATTCCGCAACTCCCCTTAAATACGACACCCGACGAATCCAAACCGCCCAATCGACAAAAGAACCGACCGAAATGTTCTTCTTCTTCGTTGGGGCTTTAGAGCAGCAAGCGGGTCGGATCCTGAAACCCAACGCTGGCCGCTGCGTCCGCTGCGGATCCGTCGCCGATCTCGTCGAAACAGAGAAGGTGCTCAAGCTCTTCTTCGTCCCCGTATGGCGATGGCCGCCGAAAGATCCAGCCTACTACTGCCGCGACTGCTCGTTCCTCTTCCCGCAGTCGCTTCCTTTTAACGGCGACGGTGACGGCGCTAGGCCGCTGCCGCCGGCTGCTGGCGCGCCCGCGTGTCCGCACTGTGACCGGGTTGTTGAGAGGGAGTTCCGATTTTGCCCCTTCTGCGGGGGTGCGCTGTGATGGGATGAGCTCCCCGAGTTGGAGGGGCATGCTGCAAATAGAAAATGGAGTTTTTAGAGGAGGAGTTTGTAGGGGTTTTGGATCTGCGTTGTGCTTTTGAAATGCTTTGGTTTGGTGTAGAAATGTAATAATTTCATGTTAAAGTTGAGGGTTATGATGATGTAAGTTAGGACGGTGATAATTTCTCGCATTTTAGTTCAACTTTTACTAGTGTGCACGCCGTGTAAAGCACAGTCCTTTTTTTTATTTTCGTTACAGTAAAAATTTTTAAACGTCATAGAATTTTGTTACGGTATTCTTTATCTACAGTGATATTTTTACAGTAATAAAACCGTAATAATTTAATATAATATTTACTGTAACATAAATAGTAAATATTTAAATCATCCAATAAGTTTAATGAAGTAGACAACATAGAGTGCGCCCCTTTTGTAACCTCCAATGAGATATTGAAGAAGATTTCATTAACACCCCTTTTGTAACCTCCAATGAGATATTGAAGAAGATTTCATTAACACACACCATTTTCATGACCATGGCTTTAAACCTTCCACCCTCTACCGATTTTCACCGCTTTAAACCTTCCACCCTCTACCGATTTTCACCGGGATAACCTACATTTCTCATGACCTAAGAGCAAGTACAGCAAGCTCTCAGTTGGGAGTCCTAATCAGCAAGCTCTCAAGACATGACTCACCATTTTCAATGCCACATCACCCTCCTAACTAATGTTGATCTCCAACAAACTCCTAGTTAGGAACTCCACAATATCAAAAAAAAAACCCTCTTCTATTTTAGTTTTGTAACAATATCAAAAAAACCCTCTTCCGTTTAACAACTATTTCCAACTTGGGTTTTGGGTTTAAAAGTAGGGGGGGTTTTGTAAAAAAAAAATTAATGCTTGGGAACTCCCAAGAGCTCCGGTGGGCCCCTTGGCCACAGCCCAGGGAGCCCCCTTAGGAACTTGTTGGAGTTTGTTGGAGGGGGGTTCACGAGCTCCCACCGTCACGTAGGCCTTGAGAGCAGCGGGGGGAGCTTGGTGCACTTGCTCTAAGAGCGACACTTTTATCCCTGCCCTACTGGAAAATTCAATGCTAATATACTGATTTTTACCATTTGTGTATAGAACTACAACGCATAGACTACTACTGAGCCTCTTTCTTCCATAAAACTGGACATATCTCGAGAAAAACACGGTCACATAATTTTTTAAAAAAATAAATGAATACCCTTTGCGGGGCAACAGGTGACTCTATCATCAGAAAATAAGGAAGTTATCGTAGGAGATTGTCATGCAACAAGTAGATTGTCAATATCTTACTCTCTTGAGAATAGACGTTCATGAACCACACATGCAAACAAGCACAAAGAAAGAAACAGACGGCCCAAATGCATTTCATGACAAAAACTGAAACTAATCACACCCAATTACAATACAACAACAAGCGATGATGAGCAAAGCCATCAAGGCTTGAATGATATAATTGATTTACATACCAAGCCAGTTCTCTTTCAACAACCTCCCTCATCAAATTTATAGGCCCTCACCTTGTTCTCGAGCAACAGAAGTTGAGAGGATGGTAAGACTCCGGTTTAGAAATGACAATGCCGATTCACAATCCATAATGATTTTGTTAATCGAAGAAGGTTCGTCTGTTGTTGAAACGGATCCAACAGCCATAGCTGCGTGAGATTCGCGAAGGCTCCTAAGGTTTCCCAAGAACTGCGAGAAAAGCAAATAATCAGGCATATCAATCTTATCTAAGAATCTCCACGCAATGGGATCTTGCATAAAGCCACTCTTGAACTTCATAAAACAGAGAAGTGAACTTCGAAAATCGCACTGCACCCTAAGAAACTATTATAAAATGTCATATGCGGCGTAAAAGGTCTACAAATGTGTTTGGTTGTCATGTCTTGTTCTTCCAGAAAAATGTTTGTCGTTAAAATTTTCATCACAAATCTTGGTTTGTCATAATTCAAGCTTATAACTCTATTCTGCAACATCATTATGACATTTTTCAATAAATTGAGGGGAGGAGCCGTAGAATTTCAAAAGGTGAGGAGGTTTTTCTTTGATTTATTACGTCAGAGGGGTTTTCTGTAAACCCCCTAAAGTTACAAGGGGTTTTGTAAAATTTACTTAGCCTGCTTGCAGATATCTACCGCCACTTCATATATCTTGAATTTGAACATATCTTAGGTGTTAGGGTTTAGGCACTTGTACATACCTTCAAAAGTGTGTTATAAGCCTCCAACAAACGATTGGCAGCTGGTCCAAAGCCATGCAACTGAGGTACCTCCATCATGTGTGTCCAAGGTCGAATTTCCTACACCAGATACAAATAAAAAGACATTGGGAGGGGGGGGGGGGG
>BQKN01066326.1:154916-171023 GCA_022839385.1 Asparagus kiusianus | reverse complement strand
CCTCCCGAGCTCAACAAAATTTAACTGTAGTCAACCTTTTGAACCATCTTTTTGGTGTTATACCCTCACTTGTACATATTTATTGTAAATCCAAAAACATTTATAAATGGGCAAAATTAGAAAACCAAAAAAATAAGGGGCTGTTTGATTCAAGTATTTTGAGGGGAAAAAGAGTCGAAAGCTGCAAGGAAGTGTCAGAGCGTCCTGGGTTTTTCCGTGCTGTCCCCATTCGCCAGTCACTGACATTTACAGCTTTCCCCCCAATTCGCTAAATTTTGGTGTAATTTGGGCGGAAAGCTGACAAGATGTCAGAAATACCCAACACCTCCTCAACATCCAAACAGCCCCTAATTACATTGCCCACATCTTCCCTTTACTTGCCACTTACACATGTTTTAAAATTTAAATCCTCCACCAGCATTTTATAGTCAACCCCATTTTAAATCTAACGAAAAAAAATCAAAACATATGCCAAATATTATACATCCAAATTTTAATAATTTTGTAACTCGCTAAAGAGACAAATTTGTGAGGGAAAAAAAAAACAACATAACCCCAAACTTCACCAAGAGACCCATGATCAGATATTAACTAAAAATCAAAAACCGTAAACATAACTACTTCCTTATCCATTTCCTTCTCTCCAAACCACGTTCAAGAAAATACTGCCGAAAAATATACGTTAAAAAAAATGCTTGAACTCCCAGTTTATAGTGCATCAAAGTCATTGGGCTTTTGTGAAAACCTCAATGGACTTTTGAAGATGGGTCTTGACAAGAGGTGTATTTAACTCTCTAAAGTCATATTCTATTATTTATAAATTTAGTTTATAGTTATATTAATGGAGATTATGATGGTAATATTGAGGTTGCTGGTCAAGGTGTAGACGATGGATGTGTTACGTGCAACTCAAGTCAATCTTCATCCGATAGAATATGAAGAAATTTTCTAAACAAACCTATTCATAATTTTTTTTTCTAAAAATAGACATCTGGAGTTTTTTTTATAAAATTCAACCCATTTTGTCTTAATCCGGTTTCTAAATATCGGGGTTGCCAATGCTAGGGTTTAGGATTATAATTGGGGGTTTACAACCTCCTAAATGGTCGGGATTGACAACCCCAATTATTTAGGAACCGGATTAAAATAAAATGGGTCTATTTTTGTAAATAAAACTCAATTGAGTCTATTTTTAGAAAAAAATATGAATGAGTTAATTTAGAAAATTTCTTTGGTAGAATATCCCTTGGTTCTTTGTTTTTTTGTTATGCTCCTTTCCTTTTTAATTTATTATATATTTTTGAGGAAAGTCAATTTATAAGCTAATCTTTATATGTGCTTCACACTACAAATAACAAATATTGTATCATTACATTTGAATTGGAAAATGACATATAAAGTAAAAGTTGTATGTACATTTTTTCTTACTGAATTTAAAATGCAATGTTCTTGATAACATTCTGTTGCCATTGAATTGTACAAATTTTATTAAAATATGTATTGTATCATGTACGCATTGCGTACACCGGACGGAGTACTGGTTGATATAACCAAAAGAGACCACTGAGAGTAATATTGATTCCAACTGTAAAATAGGTTAACTTCTATTTTAGGACATAGATTTAACTTTTAAATCAATGATTTTTTTTTTGTATGTCATAATTAACCGTGTGAAATTTCTCAAATGTTGTGATGATTGGTTTCTCCTTTACTTCCATAGTAACGTTTGCGTAATTTCGAAGTCGTTGATATTGCTTTTTTCTAGTTGGATTGGATTATGTTGATTACTAGAATTGCTTTTTGTAGTCACTTTTGGTTGTATCGATTAATCGCGGAATAAAGTTAAATCTATGGAACTTTGAGAGTGATTAATGGGGAAAAAGGAATTTTTGGGTGTCAAAGTTATTTAAATGTAAACAACCCTGCAGTTTAAACGAGAGAAACTGACTATATATATAGTGGTAAAATGTAGGCTTAAGGAAACATCAGGCAAACATAAATAAAAACGGTTCAAGTAAAAAAACAAGGGGAGAAAAAAATAAGGTCCTACCGGGATTCGAACCCAGGTCGCCAGATTCAAAGTCTGGAGTGCTAACCACTACACCATAGAACCGATATTCATAAACTGCAATAAAATATCTTATATCTTATTTAACTAAACAACATTCAAACATTAGGGATGAGCATAGTTCAGTTTAACCCGAACAAACTGGCCGAAATTTTGGTTCGGTTTGGGTCGGGTTAAAGTTTTTTCAACCCGAATTGCCCAAACTAATCGAATTGTATTACCCATTCTAATTACTATTTGCATCCGCTTAACCCGATCCATTATAGTTCATATAGAGTTGCTTCGTTGCAGCTTGATATTTTTTCTCTCACACAACCTGATAGTGATGAAATACCCCAACAATGGTGTCCTCTCCAATTCTAAGGCTCTTCATCATCTCTAGTTCTCTATCTCTCTCTATTATCTATTCGCTTCTTCTACTTTGGACAAATCCACGTTGAAGGTAAGAAATTTAAACCATAATGTTGATTCTAACATTTTCTTAATTTTTCTCCTCAATTGATACACATAATGCAAGAGAATCTTTGGATCAGACTTCTCTTTGGGTCATACTTATAATTTTATAGAAACTATACCCAACATCCAAATTATTACATTTTTTCTTAATTTGTCTATCAGATTGAGATTACTTTAATTCTTTATGTAAGATTTCTCTTTAAAAAATTATGTAAGCTTTGGCAGGAATAAGATTTTGATTTTCACATCTAATATTCAGTAGCATTTGATAGTTTATGAATTTCAATAAACTAAAGTGTAAGAGACTTCTTTCTTTGTCAACAGATTAGAGGTGAAATTGAATTTGGACATAACATTTGTATCTGAGTGACAACCGAACAAACCGTCCTGAACCGAACCGAACCGACTTGAATCAGTTCGGTTCAGTTTTGAATGATAGGCAGTTCGGTTCGGTTTGGCCAAATTTGGCCAAAGACCGAACCGACCGACCAACCGATTGCACAACCCTATTCTACATTTTATGCATCTTTAAAAAACCTAATTTAAATAAAGTAAATAGAACTTTTTTCCGTAAAGATATACATGATAATGTACAAAATTGATTGGTAGGTGTATCTCTCTAGTATTATAAGCCAATTACTCAAATATTTGCAATTTGCTACTGAGTATTTTCTCACGTGACCTCCTGTATTTAAAAAGATATTAAAATTCTATTAATTTTCTGAGTGATCTCATTAATCATACTGTTTTATGCATCATTTTTTAGATCAAGCTCATATTATTGGCCTCACAAACTGTGATCTCATTACTTCAGCATTTGGAAAGTTCCTCATCAGCACAATTTACATACCAAAAATCATGAATGATGTAAATAAGCTAAATTTAATTTAGCTACATAGCTTGGTTTCTCTTTAGTTTAAAAGTTTCTTGAATTTAAGAAATAGATTAGTAAATTCAATTGTAAATTCAACATTTTTATATAATGAGCCATGCTGGAAATTTTTTAGAAGACGATACAGTCAATTTAACATGTGGCGTTTGCAACAATGACACTAACCTAATCCCACTCTTTAAGCAAAAGAGGGAAGTAATATAAGCAGAGAAAACAGAATGCTTTACTTTTATTCTTTTTTGTACTCGATAGGATGCTTGACACCAAACTCTTTATTGACATATGATAAATTTGCAATAGCCACTGTCACATAAATATTTACTTTCCAAGGAAAAGTGCATTGTCGGGAAAGAGTTTTATTATTCACATTATTGAACATAATTACAACTATATAACATTACATTTCCTTGTAATTTCCCACTCGAATTTATATTCCTCCCTAACCAAATTATCCCTGGTCATATGTAGTTTCCTAATATCTCTTTGTATTCTACTAACTCTGTATGTGTATGTAGCTCCTACTAGGAGATAAACATTTTTTGAGCTCAGGTACAGGCAAATACGCAGAAGATTGGATCAAAGCCCTCTCTTCATCATTAGGGAGTGAAGGAATGATGAGGTCCTCTTTATCACTGAGATTTGGTTCTTCGGTTTCAAGCATTAGATCAAAGTCTCTCAGGAACTTCAGCTGCTGGCTAAGAGAAGCTATTGTATTCTGGCAGTCTGCTAATTTTCCAGCAGCTACGGCAGTCTCTCTTTCCTGTAAGCAAAACAAGGCGGAGGCATTAAGGGTTTAAAATCAAAATTAAAAATGTTAAGCTGGTTTTTGCATATTCAATTCCTTCATGTTTGCATTTGTCATTGTCAGATTTGAAGTTTCTCTATGAATCTATTATAACTATCTTTTAGAGTTAGGTAGCTCCTTTTAACACAAATTTGTACTAGATATTAAAAACTAAATTAGTATGTTCATATTAGTATTCTTCTCAGAGTATCATAAATAAAAGGTGCACATTTGGAGATAAACAAAGTTTTGTGCTGGATTACCGTGTATTTGATGACCTTCAGTCTTATGGAACAGATATTAATCCAAAGTTCAAGATGTTTATGGAAATATGATGTACATGAGAGTTCAGGGTAAGTATGTGGATTTTAATATCTTCAAAGAAAGTGGCAGTTATGCACATTTTAGAAAACCAATCAACCTTATTCTGTCGTAATATAATGAACATTAACAACTCTGGTAAACTAAATACAATTCATAATATGGTTGAATTATCCCGCATGATAATTCATAAACAGACCCGAAGCTGCTCAGTTAGCAGGTAGGGCACTTCGAGTCTTAAAATTATGCAGCAGTTTGAGATTCATTAAACAGTGAAAATATTTTAGAAAAAATAACTAGCACAATTGAGATTTACCTGTCTTATCTTTGGTTCCCTCACTGCGCGTACAGGCTGTTGGAGCTCCACATCCCACTTCATCCTTTCAAGCTCGTCCTTCAAGCTCCGACAATTGGCTGCAAATCCTGCAGACAATTTCCTCTCCTCTTCAGTTTCCTTCTCCAGAGAGATCACCTTCTCACGTAACTTCTCAACTTCCAGATTTGCCGATTCAAGCTGAGACTGAAATTCTCTGTGTTTCTCAGCTTCCTCTTCTAACAAATACACTTTTTGATGAAGTTCCCTAACTTCTAGATGCTTCAAGCTGAGCTGGGACTCAATTTCTTCTCTCTTTGCTTCTAATGCCTCCCAATGTTTACATTTAGCTGCAAAATTTGAAGATGACGCCCTTTCTGCATCAATTTCTTTCTCTAATATTGCCATTTTCTCTCCTAGCCTCCGAGCTTCCAAGCGTGCTGACTCAAGCAGAGAATTCAATTTCTCACCCTTTGCCCTTTCTGTTTCAAGCTCCTTTTCTAATATTCTTATTTTCTCCCTTAGTTTCCCAGCTTCCATATGTGAAACCTCGAGCTGTGACTCTAATACTTCTCTCTGTTCCTCTAAACCCTCCACCTTAGCTTTGAACTCTGTAGACAGTGCACTCTGCTCCTCTAGCTTCCCTTCTAACAAACAAACTTTACGTTGTAACTCCTCACCTTTATATTTTGATGACGTAAGATTCGCCTCTAATCTCATCCTCTCATCCTCAATGGTCTCCATTTTCTGACACTTTGCTGCAAGTTTAGCAGATAAAGCCCTCTCCTCCACAATATCCCCCTCTAGTAAACCTACCTTCGTTCTTACCTTTTCGACTTCCATACTTACTGACATGAGTTGAGACTCCAGCTGCTCTTTCTCCAAAGTTAAGGCCTCTATATTCTGGCGCTTAATTTCTAATTCTGCAGAGATTCCTTCAACTAACCCCACCTTCTCATGAAGCTTTTTAACTTTGAAATTCGTTGCTTCGAGCTGAGACTCCAATTCTTTTTTCCTCAACTCCAGGGACTCTACTTCCATCTCAAAGGCATGCTTTGACCCGTTAGCAGAATTCAGCTGCCTCTGCAGCTCAATCAACTTATCCTCGGCTATTGTCAGCTGCTCATGAGAAGCATTAAGCTGATCTCTAGTTTCAGCTAATACAAGCTCCATGTCTTGTTTATCAATTGCCATCTTCTCAATCTTCTCCTCCAACACCTTAATCTTGGATTGTTGAGCTGAAGACAGGGCCCCTGATGGATTTTCTTTAGCAACTGATGGGTTTGTGCTTCTGTCAAGCTCAATGTTAGATACACCATTATTGGTTTCAGGCAATGCAGCAAGCCTTTCCATCTCAAGAAAATCATCCATCAGGTCAATCCCCAACGAAGAAGTGAGATTACTATTCAGGACCTTGTCGTTCTTGAACTGATCAAGTTCGACAACGAAAGCTGAAGCCCATGAATCAGAGCGACAGTCCCCGCTATCGGATTGGCTATCTGTAAGGCTCTCAGCACAAACTGAATTAGTTATGCGCTTGTTGTCTTTAAATGGTGATGACCTCTTTGCAGCAGCTCGTAGTCTACGGCATTCAGCTTCAAGCTTAGCAATCTTCTTTATACTCTCCAGATGCTGCTTGCTGGCAGTTTCAGCTGCATGTGTACTAAATTCCCTCTCGAAGTTCTTCATCTGGAGATCATCAAATGCAGCAAGGAGCTCAACCTTGAGGGTTGAATTCTCTTTCTCAAGGGCTTGGAGTTTCAACAGGTGGTCATAGTCAATGGAGATTTTGGCTTCGGTTGTTCGGGCTTCTAGCTGTGCTTGGAGCTCAGTTACACGAGTCTCAAGCTCTAATTTTTGGGACTCCCATTCATTGGTTTTCTTAATAAGCGTGTCATTAAATTTTTGTTCTTGCTCTTCCCTTGATTGCCTAAGCTGCCTTACACATTCCTTCAGGGCACCATCAAGATTGTGAATTCTGTCTTCAAGGGCAGAGTTCTTCTTAGTTGTCGCTTCAAGCTGCTGCTTTAGAGTTGCAACCTCCAGTTCTGCCTTTTCCCACCCTACAGAAGTGTGTTTAGAGTTTTAAATACTTTGGTGTCTGAACGAATTTTAGATTTAAATGAGGCAGTGGACAGTATTGTGATATGGCTGAATGGAAAAAGAAATGGTTTCTTTTCTCGATCAAACTGATCCTGGCATGATGAATACTCTTCAATCTTCGCAGCATCATAGCAGATCTTTCGTACAAGATGATAGCAGAGGTACGTTGATCATTCAGTAGAAACTTGTACACAATTAATTTGTTTTACCTTAATGAATTAAGAAGTGCAAATTTCACTTTCAAAATAGGCAAAATCACACCCAACCATGGTTGATTAAAAAAAATACTTAAGTGATACTTCTCCCACATACCAATGATGGATCAAATTAACATGGAATCTCAATATCTAGGAAGAAGTACATTTCCAGTCTATGAAGTCAAAATTCGTTAATATTGCAGTTGCATGATGTCAACATATTAGGCATTAACAATTTTCATTTTATCCAGGATAAAGTTTGTGCGATCTCTGTTTAATAAAAAAACAATAAAAGGACTACCTTGTTAACCTATTATGGATACATACAAATCAACATGACCCTGGTTACCCATAATTGAACAACGTTGATCATCAAAATGCATGGGACATCAAGGTGAAAGTACAGGAATCAGGTATTCTAGCATAAACCTATAGAAAGCATCAATCAAAATTGGAAAGTAATGTTTCAAGATTAACAAGATCAAGCTGCTTGTAGGTATGTATGATTCATCCAATATATCAAGGGTGAGGTGATTGCAGTCTGCTCACATTAGAAAGAAATCATGGAGTAAAGCAAGCAAACCAATAATGAGAAAGAGGTCATTAGTAAAGCAATTCCTACATCTGATCCAATTTGCAACAACCATAATTTTACCCATGCTTGAGTTACAGAAGAGAATGAATACAATAACATATCAAGTTAAGCTGTGAGTACTTGTGTTCGAAAGTGAATTTATATTTATTCAGAACCATGGACAATACTTAAATAATTAAAATTTCTTGTTTCTTGAGTTTATTTCTATTATATTCAATAAATAAAAAGTAATCAAGGTATATTTCAAATGACTTAACTATCCCATTATTATGCCAAATTATAAAACTGATACCTGCAACAGCTTCCTCTGCAACCTTGGCATGTTGCTTCACCAAGTCCTCTTTTGCACTTATGTTGAAAAGAGCAGCCGATAATTTCTCATTAAGACTCTTTACAGTATCATTAACTTCACGACTAATGATTTTGGATGAAACGTCAGGTGAATGAGCATTATTTGGGGAATCGTTAACTGAAGAGCCTTTCAATGCCTCCTGTTAAAAAATCAGTACATTCATATCTTACTAGTTGTACCCATTCAAAGTGACAGATCAGGCATGAATTCGAACAGATTTATCTTTGATAAATGTTCCTATAGCTGAAGAATATTAAGTGAATATATGGAACATCTGAATGTAGTGCAATTGATGTAAATATATTGTTAAAGAATATGCTTGTTATGTTACGGAGTAATTACATATAGTATTCATATTACTAAAAAGTTTCTATCACGTTAATCAGAGGAGAACATCAAGGTTAGTAGATTGAGGAGAAAAAATAAAAAGTAGAAGCTTCTGTGAAAAAGAAAATGTTGGGGAATACCCGGGCTATGCTAAACCCCTAAAACAACAGAAACGCAGTATAGAGAAAAGTGCACCAAGATTTAACGAGGTTCGGCAAACTTGTCTACGTCCTCGGGAGCTACACAGTTAATTTCTTATAAATCAACAAGAAATTACAATGTAAGAGCAGATCTCAAACTTGAAATCTCTCAATAAAAAGTTCATTACTGTAGCTACAGTAATAACCCTCTTCTTAAATACCCTCTCTAGTTCCCTTTTTCTTAAACCCCCTTCAAATCTCTGAAGACGCTGGGAAAAAGAGAGCAGAGAGAGAAATCGCGCCGCCGCCGCCTAGGGTTTGAACTAGCGAGAGGGGAGAGAGAACCGTCGCCGCTGGAAGAGAAACGAGAAGAGCCACCGAATCTCATGCTCGGGGTTTCTCTTTTATAAGGAAACCCTAGCGACAGGCTGGCGATAGGCTGTCGCCAACCATGCGCACGCGACCACACCTGCGGGCGCCTCGACCTCGCCTGGATCTTGCGATCTCGAGCTCGCCTAACGATCTTCTCAAGCTCGCCTCGAGCTCCCCGTCGACCTCGCCTGCGGAGGTTTGTGTCTACACCCGACACTAATAATCTCCCATTTGGAGACCAAACCGTCGTTAGTAGGCTATCTCAATAAACACCTTCTCCCGTGTGGCTCCGCCTTATCACCTATGCATGAAGACCAACTGAAGTTACGCACAACTCCAATTTCTGAAAGGTCACTGCCTTCGTCAACATATCCGCTGGATTCTTACTTTCTTGGATCTTCTGTTGAAATCCTTGGGCAACTTATCGGGCTCTGTATCTTCTAGAACCATCCTGTTCCTTTTTCACTCGATACACCCACTTATTGTGATGTGTCTTCTTCCTCATGGGCAACTCAGCTAGTTCCTATGTCTGGTTGGAGATCAGAGATTTCATCTCTTTCATGGCAAGCTCCCGCTTGCTCGCATCTTCACTCTGACAAGTTTCATCAAAGCTTTCAGGCTCTCCTCCATCTGTCAGTAACATATAATTCATGTATCTGCTATTAGGCACAGGAAGACGATAAGATCTTCTTAATATCAGAGCTGGTGCGTCGGGCTCCTGCACACCGTTCTGTCCAATAGGCTCTTCTGACTGAGAACCTTCTCCATTGGGTTCTTCCGAGAGGTTTCTCGAGACATCATCAACATCTACAAATGTTGACTCGCTCTCTGAGTCATCTGTCTTGTGCATGTCCTTGTACATCATCTTCTCGTTGAATATCACATCTCTGCTCCTGATCATCTTCTTGTTTTCGTTGTCCCAAATACGATAGCCGAACTCATCTTCACCATACCCGATGAATGTGCATTTCTTAGACTTGGGATCAAGCTTTTTCCTGCCTTGATCACTAATGTGCAAATAAGCTACACAACTGAAAACTTTAAGATGTGAGAGGCTTACCTCCTTTCCGCACCATACCTCCTCTGGTATTCTGTGCTCCAATAAAACTGATGGACCTCGGTTGATCAAGTAAGCTGCTGTGTTGACCGTTTCTGCCCAGAACTGTTTCGATAGGCCTGACTGTATCTAAATATTTCTGGCTCTCTCTGTCAACATTCGATTCATCTGCTCAGCTACACCATTTTGCTGAGGCGTGTCGGGCACAGTTCTCTCCATTATGCTCCCATGCTCATAGCAACACTTTTTGAATCTGATGTCTTCATACTCACCATTATTGTCTGTTCTAAGTTTCTTTATTCTCAGACCGGTCTCATTCTCGACCATGACTTTCTATCTCCTGAAAGCCTCAAATACTTCTGACTTATGCTTTAGAAAGTAAACACACACTTTCCGAGAGTGATCATCGCTAAAAGTCATGAAATAGTATTTCTCACCAATGGACGCGGTGTTGTTTGGTCCCCAAACATCTAAGTAAATGAGCTCTAGCTTTTCTTTCCTGGGGGTTCTGCCACTTGTTTGAAAGCTAACTCTTCTCTGCTTTCCAAGTATGTATTCTTCACACATATCAATCTCTATTGATTGTAAACCTGAGAGTTTTTCCCTTTATGTGCATAATGTTCATCCCCTTTTCACTCATATGACCGAGTCTCGAGTCTCTGATGTCACAACTTTGAAGTATCATTGCTTACTGCAACTGAGATCAAACAACATGCACCTACTATCATATACAAGGTACCAGTCTTTCTGTCTTAGGCAATTGTCATTGCGCCTTTTAAAATCCTCCAATCATCACCATGAAAAGTCGCAGTGTTGCCTTCACTAGCCAGCTAGCTTACTGAGATTAAGTTCTTTTTTAGGTCAGGAATATGCCTGACATCCTTCAGCTCCCATACTGACCCGTTCAACTTAATCCACTACACTTTTGTTAATAATGGCACACGGTTGATCATCATCAAAGTATATATTTCTAAGATTTCCGGAGATATACTTCTCGATGAATTCTTTCTGAGAAGTAGCATTGAATAATGCTCCAGAATCCAACACCCAAGACACATCCTTGCTTTCCAAAGAACATATCAATGCATCATCTCCTCCTAAGGTGGAAGCAACATTTGCATTTGTTTTTGCCTCCCACTCCTTCAGTGTACTCTTGCACTAATTCTTGTAGTGCCCGATTTTTTCGTATTTCTAACACTCGATAACCTTCGACCTGTTAGGATTCCTGGATTTGAATCTCCTGTCCTCTGGTTGAATTTCTACCTCTTGACTCTGTATGCAATACTGAAGAGGTTATAGCTTCACCCAACTCTCTCCGTCGGATCTCGTCACTGAGAACCAAATCACGAACGTCATCGAACTTTAACTTATTGCTTCCCGACGAGCTACTCACAGCTGTGACTGTAGCATTCCAGCTTTCTGGTAGGGAAGGCAAAAAGATTAACGTTCGTACTTCTTCATCAAACTTAATATCAACTGAACTCAATTGGGTCGTGATTGTATTGAGTTAATTGAAATGATGTGCTACCGATGCACCTTCTATCATTAGCAGATTTAATAACCGTCTCATCAAATGAACTTTGTTTAAGGATGATGGCTTCTCATACATATTTGAGAGTGCCGCCATAAGACTCACCATGGTCTTTTCCTTTGCAATGTTAAAAGCAACATTGCGGGTTAACGTCAAACGAATAACCCCGATGGCCTTTCTCTCTAGAAGATTTCAATCTTCTTCCTTCATACCCTCTGGCTTCTTTCCAAAGAGAGGTTGATACAAATTTTTTTTATATAGATTATCCTCTATCTGTAATTTCCAGAATCCAAAATCTGATCCATCAAACTTTTCTAATCTCACATTTTCTTCATCTGCGATCATCGCTCCCACTTGAATCTGACTTTCTCTAAATCATTTCAGGCTGTGATACTAGTTGTTGAGAAATACCCGAGGCTACGCTAAACCCCTAAAATAGCAGAAACGCAGTATAGAGAAAAGTACACTAAGATTTAACGAGGTTCGGTAAACTTGTCTACGTCCTCGGGAGCCACACAGTTAATTTCTTATAAATTAACAAGAAATTATAATGTAGAGCAGATCTCTCAATAAAAAATTTGTTACTGTAGCTACAGTAATAACTCTCTTCTTGAATACTCCCTTTAATTCTTCCCTCTTAAATTCCCTTTTTCTTAAACCCCATTTCAAATCTCTGAAGGCGCTTAGAAAAAGAGAGCATAGAGAGAAATCGCGCCGCCGCCGCCTAGGGTTTGAACTCACGAGAGGGGAGAGAGAACCGCCACCGCTGGAAGAGAAACGAGAAGAAGAGTCATCGAATCTCGTGCTCGGAGTTTCCCTTTTATAGAGAAACCCTAGTGACAGGCTGTCGCCAGTCATGCGCGCGCGACCTCTCCTGCGGACGTCTCGACCTCGCCTGCGGACGTCTCGACCTCGCCTGACGATCTTCTCAAGCTCGCCTTGAGCTCGCCATCGACCTTGCCTGCTCGCCTACGGAGGTTTGTGTCTACACCCGACACTAACAGAAAAGTTATTAAGTGAAAACAACAAGCTTAGACTAGGAAAATGTACCACAGAACTAATAGGGAAAAGCTTGAATATATTTGACAAGAAAAAAAAACTGAAAATAACAGATAACTAAATTTGAGCTGAAATTCACAGCTATTGCACCTCTCTTTCCTCACACAGTTCTCAAAGTCTGGAGAATGCCAAAATGTTTTCTCCTAGGTTCCCTCTTAAACATGCACCTTGTCCTAGTGGCTAGGGCAAAATTCTGCTTGCTAAATGAGGTTCCCAGGAAGGGAAGTAGACTTTAAGATCAGATATGTATTGCTCTGATGGATCATAATAATTAATGCGAAAAAACAAGATAGAATAGGAGGAAAACTACTAAAATATATAGATTGTTGTTTCTTCAAGAATGCATCCATAGAACAACTTATCTACACAGAATCAAGAAGCCATATTAGATGCCCCTGCATTTTAAAATCAATTTTTCTTAATGCACAGATTGTAAAAATATAATCATTCACACTCATCCAATATAAATAAAGAAAGAAAGAAAGAAAAAATTCATCCTCAAAACAAAGTTCAAGTTTCAAGATAAATAGATCGAAACTGCATAGAAATTGAAGCTAAATTGGTGAGGACAATGCCAATAATATAAATAATAAAATATAAATTTTAAGATAAAATCAATAATTTGAGGCAGATCTCTCACATCTTAACCGAACAGGTACAATCAAAACATATGTGCATTTGCATAATATGATTTCTTCAGATTAAACTAATTGATCGCAATCCTACACAAATTGAACGAGTCTCAAAATTTATTTATTCCAATGTTTAGATTAAAAAAGCAACAATAAAATACCTGATCATCGGAGTATCGCTCGGAGATAGAAGACACTGATCCAGAGCTCTCAGTCTCTCCTGGACTCTTCTCTGATGGTTTCCTTCTCCAAAGCCAACTCCTTCGATCCATTCCCTAATTCTCCACCGCCCCAAATACTCACCAAAACTCCGATTCAAAACCTAAAAACAATTCATCACCGACAAATTCACAAAAAGTCAAAAAAATACACCGTAAAAGTCCACATTGGAAAAACCCATTAACAAAAACCCACGCTAAAACCTACCCATCTCCCAAAATCTCATCTTTCGAAGACCCATCAAAAGCAAACAAGCGATCGGATTGTATAAAGGAAACCCACCCTTTAAAAAGGATGTCAGCGAAGGGAGGGGGAGGATTTTGAATGGGATGTCACTGATTTTTCAATTCCTAATTGTTTGTCATCATTTATACATGTATAGCACTAAATTTATTTTAGTTAGTTTTTAATTATTTTTAATGTTTACCTGTTTGAGAAAATTACGTGTGAAAAAGTATTTTGGCTTTTTCATGAGCCTTTTAATTATTTGGGTTTGGTGGGTGTGGAGATAGGAATCCGTTTCCCGCGCATAGAGCTGGCAATTTTTAATTTTCCTTTTTCATTTAATTTCTTTGTTTTTGGGTAAATTTCATGACCTTTCTTAAATATTCGGGAAAAAGGAACAATCTTTCTTTAGTCTTAGAAAAATGCTAATTTATTTTAACATTTTAGTCTTTCTATTATTACTTCACTTGATTCAATCTGGTATGTAAGGATATCTAATTTTTATTGTTTAATAAAAATTGTTAATGTCGGATATCAAACAGGAAAATTTAATATGGATTATGGAGAGTTATAGTGTTTCTCGATCTTCTTTGATGGTTGATTATTGAATATGGGATTCGGTCTTGTACACAAACAATATGTAAAGGTATCAGAGTCTCTAGGGGTTCCTCCGACGATCAAGTTAGTATTGATCTTATGTGGAGGAGAAAAGTACGACTGCAATGTGTTCTATTGCAAAAGATTATGTACTTTCATGCAATAGACAGTGCACCTATTTATAGCAGATCTAGGAGGGCAATTGTGTAATTTCAACCAAGTCCAAGCAATCAGCTTATTCGGTTGATACTTAATAGGTGTCGGCTACGGGTGGTATGAGTTATCTTTGTGATTAATGCAAGGGTGAGAGCCGAAGTAAGATCCTGATGGGGTCCAATGAGTCATCGAGACTTCTGGAGTCGACATAATGATGACTCCGAACATGTTTAATGTGATGATGATCCGCTATCGGCGAGGGATTCGAGAATGACCGCCTTTCGTCTCAGTCTTGCGAGAGGGCCGAGAAAGGACGTTTTTCGACTCGGCCTCTCTGATGAAAGAGATTCTTGACTCGACCTAATGAACGACAAATGCACAAAGTTGGTCTTTTTAGCGTGGTCTGAGTGAGGACGCCTTTTGACTCGCCCTTCTAGGAAGGGGGTTGAGTGTTGATGTCTTCTGGTCCGACCTTCGTGGAGTCGGGTCAACTCGATGTATAGTTAATATATGACACACGCCATCTTGTGTGATTGGATTAACACTTGGCCATTTCTATGTTATAACAAAATTGTTATGTATAACATATGTTTTATGAACATATATTTTAACCATGCAATAAGTGTATAGATCTTGAATTATTGTTATTTCTAGAATAGACAGCATGTGCCGATAAAATGAAATAAAATCAAGGGTTAATTACATTGAGGTACCCTATAGTATGGTATAATTGCAAAGATGAATCTAGAGTGTCCGTATCTACATAGGTAATCCTAAAACTACTAAACATAATTATAAAGGTGGCCCTTTTCCTATCATCCCAAAGTAGAGGAGAGAGCGCCTTTTCCAATTATTCATATAGATATAAATCAGTAATCTTAGAGTTATCTGCGTATAGATATAAATCAGTAATCTTGGAGTTATCTACGTAGCTGCAAAAGTTTTAATGTAATTATGATGTACCTTAGGATATAATTGAATGTAATTAATCCTAAATTCAATTAGATTTTCAAGAATCAATACTCAGCACATAGCAACAAATTTAAAATATGTCACAAAAATAAAATAAAATAAGAGAAATAGTTGCGTCTTTTATTTCCCCATAACCCAGAGGCAATTCGTTGTAAGATATTCCCATGCTTTAGTTATGATTTTGTCAGACATGATTGCAATATTTTATGGTTATGGGGTTGATGAGCCATAAGAGAGTGTCCCTTGCCACATGTTTTGGTTACTAAAATATGATTTATGGGAAGATAAATTTGCTTTGAACTTGACATAGTCTAAGCTTAGGACTAGAAAAATATTGTATGACATTTGGTAGATTGGTGCGATTGCATTTTTTTTCCACTCCTTTTCTTTGCCTTGTAGTGCTTCAACAATATTTAAAACCAAAATATTTTTGTTGTTTTAATTATGGCAAATAATATTTTATATTAATGTTAGTTTCAACAAATAACTTGGTGTGAGTTGCAACTACCACAAATTCTGAAGATAACCCCTTCAGGCGATTAATTGATATCCTAAAGTGATATCTTGATAATTTGATAGCCAGAGTTTTCATATTGATGTTAATTTGGCAATTTGACACCTCAAAGTACTAAACTTTGCTCCTTACCTTTTCCAAACTAAAAACATAACCAAATTGAGAAAATTGATTCTAAGGCCCAAAATCTAACTTTCAATGTGCCACAGCGGGGGGGGGGGGGGG
>BQKN01066326.1:99692-154816 GCA_022839385.1 Asparagus kiusianus | reverse complement strand
CCCACCCCAAAAATTTTTTTTTATTAAAAAAAATAAATAAATAAATAAAAACTTTCAACAATGTGTTGCAGCCCCTTTTTTTTGAAAACATTATGTCCAGACCCCTCTCCCCAAGTTCCAATGCAACCTCTTCAAAAATCCTGATTTTACCCCTCCCCTACACCCCCCTCCTCCTCCTCCTCTGTTCCCCCACTGCCCCCGCCCTCGCCTCCCTCCCCAGCTCCGCCTCCCTCCCCTACTCCGTCGCTAGCGTCTTCCCAAGCGCCACCGTCTCCCTCCCCCACTCAACCTCCCTCCCCTCCCCCGCCTCCCTCCCCCGCTGCTTCTCCTCCTCCTCCTCCGGTCCCCCTCTGCCCCCTCCCCCGCTCCGCTGCTAGCGCCGTCGCGAGGAACTTCGTGTGGCCGACGATGTTCATGGTTATCATGTTAACATGTTAACTCTTATGGTTAACATGTTAACTATTAATAGTTGACATGTTAACCGTAAGAGTTAACATGTTAACCGTAAGGGTTAACATCCGCTGGCATGAGAAAGATGAGGGGAAAATTAAAATTTAAGCCAACTGGCATGTCTAATCATGAGCTGACATGTCTAATCATCCGCTGGCATGAGCTGAAATCATGATGGAGGGGTCTGGACATAATATTTTTCAAAAACAATGGGTTGCAGCACATTTAAAAGAAATGGGGGGGGGGGGGGGGGGCTGAGGCACATTGAAAGTTGGATTTTGGGGCTTGGAAGCAATTTTCCCAATTAAATTTGAAAAGAAAACAGTCACAATTACCTTTTTATGATAATCTTCTTAAACAATTTTTTTTGGGCACAAGTTGGGCTATCAACAGGTCAAAGCATAAATTAGAGGAAAAATGGTACAGGCACACCCCCAGGTACACCTTGTGCCACACCCCCTCTCTCAGCTACAGTGCACGGGACCCACGCATGAGATTTTTTAATCTCATGTGTGGGCCCCGCTATAGCTGAGAGAGGGGGTGTGGCACTAGGTGTGCCTGGGGGTGTGCCTGTAGTGCCACCCAAATTAGAGCATGTTTGGATTGGGGCAATAGGAGGTAAGGGAAGGTACGAAACACATTTATTTTGTTTGGGAATTCATTTGAACATTGAAATAGATAATGAGGGGGAAGTTAAATTAATGGAGGGAAAAAACTTGAGATATTATTCCCCCCCTCAAATTGGGGTGTAATGAAGGGAAATGGAACTCTTAAAAAAAGAATATTACCCAAAGACAATTTTGCCCTTGTATCAAGATGAGTTTCAAAGAGGTGATAATAAGGTCATTTATGTAAATTTATATATATCCACTTATATTTCTTTAACCTTTCCAAATGGGATGAAATAACTTATCCGTACGCCTCGTTTGGTACGTACGTAGGAATGAACTCAAATGAGAATGGAATGGAATGTATGTGGGAATGGAATGCACATTCATATCCTCTTGTTTGGGTGCTTTTGTAGAATGAAGCTAGAGTGGAAATATCATTCTGATTCCCGTGTTTGGTATCATTAGTTCACAAGTGAGAATGAAATCTTATTTTCTAATAATGCCCTTACGACAACATAAATTTTTTAAAAGATAAAAATAAACTTTAATAATAATAACTAAATAATTTTATTTTTAAAAATAAACTTCATAAAAATAGGCAATATTTCGTGTTTCTATCCTAGAATCTATTTCCCTATATATGCAAGCCTAAGGAAACACATCTAGGTTAATTGTTCATACATATCCATGTTATTAATTTGGTTATGTCGCTCAATAAGACAAGATGTTAAGATTTATTTTTGTTATCAATGGGGATGTAATTGGAAATTACGTTACTAATTTGATTCTCACTTGAATGAATGCTCATTCCTCGTCAATTCACTTGGAATGTTCATTCCCACAAAAAGTGGGAATGAACATTCTCTAGAATGAGCATTCCAACTTTTTAAAAATGGTTATGTTTGGTATGGGGGAATGAGAAGTGGGAATAGTCATTCCATTCCACCACATTACCACGTACCAAACGAGGCATTAGTTCTCTTTACTAAATTGCCAAACAAGTTTTGTAAATTATTTTAATTTTCTTAACTTAACTTATCCTAAGTTCACTTAACTTCTCTTCGTTGCGGGCAAATCCAAACCGGCCTTTAAGAATATGGAACTAGAGAGGGGTGAAACTTTGGAGTGTTACAAAGTGCAAATAACCCATCATTTTATCCTCTTTTGAGATCTATAGCCCATCTTGCAAGTTGGAACCGTAGAGTGTCATCCATTCATCCATATTTCTTCTCTTTCTCTCATATTATTCCTTTTTCGATCCCCCCCTTCAAAACTACCTATAATCTTTCTCCTAACGAAGAAGTTCACAAAAGGTCCCAAACCCAATCAAACGAACAAGTTGTTTCTACAAAATGTGTCAGTTACAGATAAGAGGAGTGACAGTTAAACTGTACATTGCATCACTTCTGATGTTACATCCGAAGTGCAAACAAAGAAGGGATGCTTTTCATACCATAAATTAGATTCGCTTTCATCTTGATTCCATCTTCACCAAACTAACCATGTGCTTTTCATAAGCTTGTTTTGTTGAAAAGGACACTTGCTCATTTTGCTTGGTAAGCAAATAAAAGCCCTTTTCCATGACAAATAAGATGAAATAAACGCTGCATTTTTTTTGCCTATGCGAGTGGTTTGTGCATCTCCATCATCTATTTCATTTTTATGAATCGCTATAGAAGTGAACTCCAAGGGACGGCTACCACCACACCCTGTTTGCTTAGGCTTTTGTGACTTACTAGAGCCTCATCCCATCCCTCTTGGTGTGACATTGAGCTTTTTTAGGTGGTAGGTACCAATTTGAAGGGTAGCAATATTGTATAAGATATTCTTTTTGGAAGAATTGCTTTCAACTTCTTAACCAGTAGTTGTTTCAAATCGAAACCCATGATGACTTTAGAAATACACTAACCAATTTGAAGGATAGCATATGCATATCTTGCATTATGGTGCTATAACCGTATATACCCGCATAAACTTTTTTGTTAGCACTAAGCTATTCTATACAGTCTCGTGTAAAAATGCTATTAAAATTGTGTACAATAGACCAAAAGGTACCGTTTGGCAAATGGTTAAGAGAGGGTTTAATTAGACTTAACACATTCTTAACCCGCCAAACGGATTAAAGTGAGTTAACCCTCCATAATTTGCTAAACATAAAAAATATAGAATGGTTAAGCTAACCCCTCTAGAGGGATTAAAATGAGTTAACCTCTCAAAATGAGAGGTTTACTAATACTCCTATTTAGAAGGATTAAGAGTTAACCCTTCTAATAATTTGGTCATTCAGATTATCGAATGAGCTAAGTACATTAATCCTTTTATTTAACCTCTCTTTCTTAACCCTTTGCCAAACGGAGCCAAAGTGTTCTGAGTCTTCACTAGACCGCACACATAGCAGGAGCTTGGTACATCGTTTTTTTTTTATTTTCATAATAACTTAGACCTCCTAAAGTCCATGAAAGATTATTTTCCAAGTTAGGGGACAATAGATCTCATTTGCTATCCCTAATAACAGTATCAACTTTTATCTAATTCTAACAAAATTACATAGCTGAGTTCTCATTTCCCATGTTTTTGACAGATCACAACTGAAGTTTGCGATAGAATCTCATGTGCTAAAGGGGGTTATTGGTTGGTGTAATTTGGGGGTCATTGGTTGGTGTAATTTGGGGGTCAGTGATATAAATTTTAGAACTTTAATTTGTGGTGTTATTCATTGGGACAATGAGATTGAGATTTCACTTTAATGTGTTATTCATTGGAATAATGAGATTGGGACAATTACCCCCATTTTTTCCAAAATTATCTCACTTTTATACAAACTTTTTGTCCTAACCTCTAAAAATTACCTCATTCTT
The DNA here is from genome assembly GCA_022839385.1 of Asparagus kiusianus. Taxonomy (NCBI): domain Eukaryota; kingdom Viridiplantae; phylum Streptophyta; class Magnoliopsida; order Asparagales; family Asparagaceae; genus Asparagus; species Asparagus kiusianus. The sequence continues at coordinate 150,897 of BQKN01066326.1, read as the reverse complement.
AACTTTGAGACAATCACGAGGAAAGTGAGATAATTTTGAAGCACTAATTTATAAAATATCTAATATATGTTAATTGTAGTATAATATATAATACATCTTAATTATATTATATTATAAAACTTTATTATAACTTAAGATAATAAAATATTATATAATATTATCTAACATAACATTATTATATATCATTATTACATATTGATTAATAATATTTCATATATAATAATATTAGTATTATATTATTATAATATTACTTTATATTATGTAGTTTATATTTTATTAGTTAGAATAGAAATATTATTGTAGTATATTTATGATATAAAATATTGTATTATAATATAGTGTTTATATATTTAACATAATAATATATTAATTATATTATAATATAAGTTATCATACGAATTTACTATTTTCTATTATACTTTATTATATTAATTAATAGTTTTAAATATATTATCAATATTATGGTAGTTATAAAATTAAATAATATTTTATTACTACAATAAAAATTATAATAAATTACTATACATTAAAGTATGATAATATAAATAAAATTAATATAATATATTACATTATTTAATAATATTTTTTTAATTAATAATATTGAACATATTAATAGTATATTATGATTATTATAAATATTATATTTTAATAAGGATTCATGTCATTAATTATTCTATCTAAATTATAGTAATTATCATAAAATAAAATAACATATTATTTTTTTAATAATAATTTAATTTAAAATAATATTATATTAAATTAAAAAACATTATAATAATTGATTAAATATCATGTTATTGAAATATTATATTAAATATAATGTTTGTATATTATATCAATTATCATATAATATATCATATTATTATAATATAATATATTAAATAAATTAATAACATTAAATATACTTATATTAATTAGTAATTATAATATAATATATTATAGTTTAGAATAAAGTAAAATAATGTATTAAATTATAATAACATACCAAATAATATGCTAATCTAATTGGGTAAATTAATTTAGATTTAATTGATAGATAAATATTGTTAACTTTAATAAGGTGTCACATCATCAATTATCCCACATGAATTCTCAAATCAAAACTTCAAATTGTCCCACTTTACACCACTCAAAATATCTCAAAGGGATAAAATTGTTCTATTAGAACAATTATCTTACTTAACCCCAACTTGTCCTAGTCAATAACCCCCCTAAAAAGACACCAGCGAGGAAACGACATGGCACCCTATGATAGGGCATTCTCTATATAGTAATAGACTATTATATTATGATTACAGTGAGCACGCATGCCACAGCCAGCAAGAGATGGTCAGAGGTCCCAGAAATCAGGCTCACTCTACAGTTCCTACCATTCAGAGTGAGGAAATAATGGATGAGAGAGAGAGAGAGAGAGAGAGAGAGAGAGAGAGAGAGAGAGAGAGCACTAAGAAATTTATTTTACTAGTTGCAGGGCAATCCAGCAAAAATACTGAGAAATTTATTTTAAAAGCTAAAACTCTACGTGACAACATTTTGTTGCATATTTCACACTCTTTAACCTCATACCTGGAGCCAAAAAAACCTGCACGCGATCCTGTAGATTAGATGAAGCTTCTTTGTCACTATTTTCACTTTCATGACCACATGATCACAGTGTGTGTACAGCTATTTGGCCACATCGTATACTAGCGAATCACAGGTTTATATATGAAACAGTGCCAATAGTTCAAAATATAACTGTAGAAGATTGATATTTGGGTTTGACTCTAAATTTATAGAGATTAGCACCATAATAGACATAATACGCAATTCAGGACAAAATACAAACCGCTCAATAGAAAATATGCGGAATTAACATGAGACTTGCCGGAATAAGGGGGAGGATGCCTGTAGCCAACTGCTACAAATTGGACGTAAGCTGGATTCAAATTGGACCACAGCTTGAGGAGTTCAAGAAGCAGTATAAAACATATGTACGTAGACAAATTTGCACAGAGAGAGATACGGCCAAGTTTTTTTTGGAACAAGGAAACCCTATCGAGGGCCCTCCACGGAATATCATATAGCGAGGAAGGGGATCACACCACGTGCCCGTCTCGTGCCATATAGAATCAGTGAAATCAGTATCAGCTGAATCAGAATGACGTGTCAATGCAATCGTCAATTTTAGAGTCCAATGTCAAAGACTAGTTACGAGCTCGTTCCTCTCTATGTGATTTTCTATGGAGGTGCTTTATTGTTCTCCGATTTTTGCAAGGAGAGATCTCACCAGAGAGGCTGATGAATGATTGTAGATCGTTTGCTACCATGTGCACTTCCATGACTTTTTTTTTCCTTTGGAAGAGACAGGCCCGGCACTAGTACTATAATTTTTGGGTACTGACAACAGCAAAGAATCCAATTTATCCATCAAAGCAACAAGTATGAGTGATAATTGATTTAGATATCAAAACCTTCTCCACAAAATTTGTTCAATTTAAAATTAAGTCCGTTCATTGTAAAGCAAACCGCATATTTGTTTTCCCTCCCCTGAGAAGGCTCCAAAACAATCTATCCAGCCATATCACATCATCAGCAAGATCCAAATAGCTAATGTGCAGCAATGGCATCTTGTGGTTTTGATTTTCTCCGTTAACATCTTGACAAATAAACTTTCAAGAAAATTTCGAGGTAAATAAATGCAGGAAAAGGTACAACAAGTTTTTTTTTTTCCTCCCCTTTTTCCTTTTTCTGTAACAGTGCAAAGGTAGTGAGTAATGTCGGGATTTATGCAATTTAGCCAATTAAATATCTACTTTTAACACCAGCTTAAGGACATTTACTATCAAACTCACAATAAGATCAAGAAATTGTCCATATATGTTCATACTGTTACCAAATACAAATCTGAGAGCCTAACAACATTGATCTCATAGCCAGCCTTGTATTTATCCATGAGATGCGTACAGTCGAGACTTTTTTTCTACCAACAGGCCACATGCCAAAAGCCATTAATGGTGAAATTGACACAGCATCCTAGGAAAGGTACCCTACTATATCCTAGCAGTGAAGATGAAGCTATTCAGGCAGCAATAAAAAGTCAAGCTCATTATGAATAGCTTTCATGAAGCATGGTTAATATTATTGGAATAGATTTCAATGACTCTGCGTTCACTATTGTTTCCATTTAGGCCTGTTCGTTTATTTCCTAAAAACCAAGAAATGGAAATGGAAAAGGTGTAAATCTCAAAATAATCCATTTCTTTCATTTCCATTCCTAAAACTCACCCACAACATCCAATAAAATATTATTTTCATCCAATAACTCATCCACATCATCTAATAAAATATTATTTTCATCTAACCACTCATCCACCACATCTAATAAAATATTATTTTTATCTAACCACTTATCCATCACATCTAATAAAATATTATTTTCATCCAAACATCACTCAACTCATCTCTTTTCATCATTTCAAATCACTCACATCATCGAATAAAATATTATAACAATTCACCTCATCTCATTTCTTTGTTTTCATTCCAAAAAGTTATGAAAACACTTTTCTTAATCTTTCTTCACATCACCCAATAATACAATGACAACTCATCTCATCTCATTTCATTTCTTATTTTTTAGAATGAACCAAACAAAAGAAAACAACAAAACTACAGGAAATATGTTTCTTATAATTCATTTCCTTATTTTTTTGGCCAACCGAACAACATCAAAACTAGTTTTCTTAAAAAATCACTCACATCATCCAATAATAATGTGACAACTCATCTCATCTCATCTCCATTTCTTTGATTTCCTTTTTTTTGCCAACCAAACAATTCAAAAACCTATTTTTCTTAAAAATAGTTTTCTATTTCTTTGATTTCCCATTTTTTTAAGGCAAACGAACAGGAAGGAAATCAAAGAATAGGAAACCTATTTCTAAGAAAGATTGTTTTGAGATTGTTTGGTTGGCTAAAAAAGGAAGGAAATCAAAGAATGAGAGATGAGTTGTCACATTATTATTGGATGATGTAGGTGATTTTTTAAGAAAATTTGTTTTGAGGTTGTTTGGTTGGCTAAAAAAATAAGGAAATAAATTATAAAAAACATATTTCCTGTAATAGGTTCGTTTCTTGTGTTTGGTTCGTTCATAAAAATAAAAAAATAGATGAGATGATATGAGTTGTCATTATATTATTGGATGATGTGACCCACACTTAAGGAAATCGATTTCCTAGCTTTTATTGATTTTCATGTACCCTTTTACTTTTCTTGATTTTTAGGAAACCAACCAAACGGCCCCTTATTAAAAAAAAACAGAAGAGAGAGGGAAAGCTCAAGTTCAGGTTTAGTCTGAAAACAAAGCCACAGTATCAAAGCAGGCAAAACCCAAACAGGGTTGTCAGGAAGTCAAATAGCAGAGTATTATTGAGTATTGAGTACTATCCAGGCCTTCACTTTGGCTCTTTTTCATCTTGTGACACTTTATTCTATACTTGTGACCGCAAAGATTGCAGGTGGGTTGATTTTATGTTGGGTAACCGGTTACAGAAACCTGACCGATCCTTCACAGGTAAATCCAATCTTTGATTTTGTCTATTTACAGTAAATCAGGGGTTTCAGGAACATTTTAGCACATTAGGATTGGTTCTGGCCAGCTGCAGCCAAGTCAAGTATGCAAGGGACTTAAAAAATATACTTCACGCATTAGTTTTCTATTTATGAGATTTGAGTACGTTTGTTGTGAAAAGATCTTAACAGTGATATCTGATCTTGAAAAAAAAAAAAAAATATGCACACTCATGCTAGTTTGGTGCTTGAGCTTCTCTAGTTGGGCCATCTAAGGAGCTTAAATCAAAAGAAGTTGTTACTGTTGATGCATGACTAGCCTTCTACACAATAATTCAAGGACTGTGTATCACAACCATCCATGATGCATGATGTACATTATGCAAGACGAAGCAGTTAGCTTGGAAGCGAAGCCTATTGACTCAAGTTGCCAAATAGAGGAGGACACCAAAGCCCAACTCCACAAGTCTTTGACAAAAAAAGGGGAACAATGCCTGCTGCTCATTACTGCAATTTGATTGCTAGGTAGACTTTTGCAAACCAACCCTCTATGAGAAGGAAGCTCTGAAACATAGAAGAAGCAATGCTTAGCGTTGCAAGTTGGAGAACTGGCCAAAAGTTTTAAGGATGAGAGGGTTGAAGTGAGAACAGGGCTTGGCGCATCATTACTGATCTAGTTGCCATGTGGAGCAAACAGCTTTAGTTGGGAGTGGACAGGCCAGCTTGGCCATCTACATTTTCCATTACAGGCCCATCACTGTTATCTTGAAATAAAGCATCAGAATCAAGGAGAGGCAATTAGAAGCAAAAGAACATCAGAACAATCTTAAACCATCCCAAGGATCATGAGAACATGGGGACATTTGTGTTGGGTAGGGCCTGGTTGGGTTCATATGGGTTTGATCTGAATTACCAGCTAACAGACTAAGTTTGATCAACTGATCTAGTTAAAACTGGCGGACCTAACTTCGGCTTGATCAGAATCCACGGTTCCTACAATTTATATCACAAGATTTAACCATATGCTTTTCAGTGTACACTCAGATGAAAAATTCTCCATCCATCGTAAGGAGGGAGTTACTCTTATCTTGTTCAAACCATTCATGGGGATCTGCATATAATAGGTTATTATTAGTAGGAGGGAGTTACTCTTATCTTGTTCAAACCATTCATGGAAATATACTCATTTATTTACTTAGCAAATATGAACGTATCCATTAATTAGATGCCAAAAGAAGATTTTCCCTAGGGGGTTATGTACTATTTATACAGGAACCTCCTCAAATAAAATTCCGGTCAGTATTGTGCTAAGAAAAAAAAATCAAACTTTTTAGAAGATAAAAACTATGAAGGCCTTTCTCTCTCTCATTGTTGTCGTCCTTCTCCTCAACCTGTTATCAGTTGGCGCCATTCTTGAAGAAGCATGCAAGCAAGCAGCAGCTCAACCTGATGTTAAGTTTGATTTTAACTTCTGTATAACTACGCTTCAGGTTGTTCCAGGAAGCGTTAAAGCCGACCCTCTTGGTATGCTAATTCCTTGTTTGAATCATTTTTCACAGATTCCATTTTCCCTTGTTTGAATCATTTTTCACAGATTCCTCCCCCCGACTCAACATTAATTTTAGGTTTAATTACATGTACGTACATTTTAATTTTATTTATTTATTTTTATCAGGTCTTGCCACTATAGCAGCGAACCTAGCAAGCACCAACATTACGCACAATCTTGCCATGGTCAACGAGCTTCTGAGCAGTAAAAGCGTATCCAATGAGAGCAAACAATCTCTCCTTGCTTGCCAAATAACTTACAATTTAGGCTGTGATGACACCAAGGAAGCAATCGAAGCACTTGGGTCTCACGATATTTGGACAGCTACGCACAGTCTTGGTGCTCTAGAGAATAATGTGGAGAGCTGCATCGACTCTTGGAACGAGGGGAAGCAGGAGTCTCTAATGGCTAAAGAAGACGACGATGCTCTTAAGATTAGCGACCTTGCGTTTTCTCTCACTGCTTTGCTTAAGCATTGATCGACCTCTTTGGTTTTGTGAAACCTACACAAAACCAAGATTTATGAATAATAAAAATGGATTTCACATATATAAACTTTGTGTCCATCTATTTTCAGACTTATGATATGCCTATTTGACAATGTATATATGACCACAAATATATATGGCATACACATTGTCGGGTTTTCTTCATATTACACTAAAAGAAGTTGTTGGATTTGAGAATATTATGAAAGCGCCAATGGAGCCAATTATTTGCTAGTTTCAGTTGTCAACAATTGAGAATACTATTAAACCACCAATGGAGCCCATAATTTGCTAGTACTAAAGACCACTCGTTTTAAGTTGTCAACAACCAAAAATGAAAGTAATTTTCCCGAAAAATATCAAACATGAATATGAAAGGTATCAAATTCTTATGGGGTTAAGAATATGGCAAAATCCAAACAGGACACTAGAAAACTGTCCATAGGCATCGAAGAGTCTTAAGAAGTTCGTGTCAGACACACGTTAGATACATCCAGAGAAGTATTTTCTTTCTCTATACAGTATTTATCTAAAACCATTTCTAGTACCTGCAGCATCACAACATCTCAGTCATTTATAGGTACACAGAAAAATAAATTGACTGTTGAGCATTTGATAAAGCAAGAAGCGTCTCGCTTGCTAAAGGGTAATACTTAACACTGTTAGTCTGTAGTATGGTTTAGCTGTCAATAGTGATATGCTAATAAGTAAAAAATAAGGGACAAGGGTATCCTTTTAAGATTACAGTTTCCTCAAGTCTACAATTAAAAGCTTGTATCTCCTCCACCATATGTCGAACCTCTGATAAAAATAACCTGTTCTGGGACCCTTCTCAGCTCGGTCTTCTTTGATTGTGCCTAATAAGAAAAGAAAACGTAACTATCAGCTCATTACCAAGATAGACATTTTTTTAAAAGAACAATCTCATATTTTCAAGAGTCAATGTGCAAGTTAGGACAATGCAAGAGAGCACAATTTCACACGCAAGCATTTAAAGTATATAAATGCCATGTGTGTTAGTGAGCTGCAATTGATCTTAGATTCAATAGATTTTACCGAGGAATATATGTACATGATAAAGTCACTGTTGCACAATGTTTGGAAAAGCTTTTTGAAGGACACTCCATGGCTCACTTCCTTTTCGAAGGTTAATTGCTTCTAAGCACGAAAGAAAAACAATTTATCGATGAAAACCTACATGGTACACCTCATCACTTGAAGCATAACCGAAGTGTGTGTTAGGCACCCCATGGAGCACTTCTCTTTTGAAGTACACACTTTAGACATGATAGGAGGGTAAGAACACTTTTCGACTAAAATTAAAATGCCCCTGTACTCCATCTTGACACACATGCACATGCGTGCATGGATGCAGACACACAAATGGAAATCCTGGTTCCCAAATTCATGGACCCACGCACATTAATTTTCTTAATGAACACCAAGCAGGAAACTGTGTTGGAAACTTGAAAACTCTCTGCTCTAACTTTTAATCATGCAGAATCAGCATGCTTTTGAAGTTCTATTCCTTGAGATTTTCAAATGAAATTGCTTTTGAGAACCGAAGAGGACTAGTTTCTCAATTTTCCAAGAGCCTTAAGAAATTTGGTTCCTTCATTTCCACTGGTTTCACTAGTTTGCTCTTAAGAAATTTTCAAATGAAATTTGGTTCCTTCATTTCCACTGGTTGCAATGTATACCAATTCATACGTATCAACCTGCATTGTTAATCATCTGAAACTGAGAACTTTTAGTTGCTATTGAATTATTGAATAACAGATACTAATAATACTGAATAATTGTTGCGCGCAGCGGAAATTTCGGCAGCACTTCGGCAGCACAACAAGAGAGTCAGATCGCAATAAGAATTCTTGTTTCTCAAAGGGAACAAGAATCTGAAACCTAATATCCTATCAAAGTAGGATATTAGTTCTTCCTCTCGTCAGCTCTAGGGCTGCGCGTCGAGGGAACCTAAAAAGCTATTACAAATCACACAAAAGTAGTACAATTAATTTTTACATGGTTCGGCAAATTGCCTACGTCCACGGGGCAAGGAGGGGGGAGATCTACTAATAGAGGGAGAGAATACAACAAGGGTTTACAAAAGAATCTCACAAATAAAACCCTCACACAAAACTCTCTTAAATGGCTGCACAAAAGGACTGCACCAAAACAAATCTCCTGCTAAAAAATACCCAAAGCCGAAGCCTCTGTTTTTTTGCACCTGCAGCCGCAAAAATTCCCAAACCGAACGAAAACAAAACCCCCTCCGCTCAATTGCTCTGCCACCCACAAACCTAGGAAATAATAGGTTATATATATACGTAAGAATCGGGTGGGCCGGCCTTCATCATGTGGTTTCGTTTCCGCGTTCGTTTCATTCACGTGAACATTCACGTGGCCCACGTTCACAATTCTCCACCTCGGTGAAGTTTCTTTCAAAACTGAGCCGACACCAAAGCAACCAAATGTCTCACTTGTTGTGTCTAGTACGAACTCAATCCACAACAAGTCGAGAACTCAAACGAGAGTCCAAACAATCTCACCCCATCAAAATTAACTAATCCAAACCGGCTGCATCTGAAAGACTGCCTACGTATCCTCTTGCCCAAGGAATCAAGCTGAACGTAGTTCATCCAAATGGCCGCCAACGGCCTCAACAATCACGAATGTGCAACAAGTTTCTACAATGATCAAACTTATTGCTCGGAACCACTTTAGTGAGCATATCCGCCGGATTATCCTTCGTGTGGACTTTCATAATTTCCACATCGCCATCTTCAAGAACATCCCGAACGAAGTGATAACGAACGTCAATGTGCTTCGTCCGCGCATGAAAAACCTGATTCTTCGCCAAATAGATAGCACTCATGCTATCACAATGAATAGTGATGGATCTCTGCGATATACCAAGTTCCTCCAAAAGTCCTCGAAGCCAAATAGCCTCCTTCACAGCCTCCGTAACTGCCATATACTCTGCCTCTGTCGTAGACAAAGCCACCGTCGACTGTAAGGTGCTTCTCCAACACACCGGCGCACGGGTCAAAGTAAACACATACCCCGTCGTAGACCGGCGCTTATCCAAATCCCCGACATAATCCGAATCAACATAACCAATGCATAGCTGCCCACCTGTAGTGTCCCGCTCATAAATCAAACCAAAATTGAGCGTACCTCGAATGTACCTCAAAATCCATTTCACGGCGTTCCAATGACCCACTCCTGGATCGTGCATGTACCTTGATACCATGCTTACCGCCTGTGATAAGTCTGGTCTCGTACATACCATCGCGTACATCAAGCTCCCAACCGCGCTCGCATATGGAGTCTTCGACATCAACTCACGATCTTCAACTGACTTCGGTGAAAGACCACCTGAAAGCTTCAAATAGGCTCCCAAAGGTACACAAACTGGCTTCGTATCCATGCTAACATGGAATCGCTGTAGAACCTTCTTCAAATAAGCCACTTGTGTCAAACAAATTCTGCCCTTTTTCTTGTCTCTGCCGATCTCCATCCTAGAATGCGCTTCGCCTCGCCCAAGTCCTTCATCGCAAACTTATTTGAAAGCTGAACTTTCAACTCATCTATAGCCGACCTGGAAGTAGAGACAACTAACATGTCATCGACATAGAGCAACAAATAAATGTACGCACCTCCTTTCAACTTGCGAAAATATACGCAAGGATCAAACTGGCTCCGAGTATACGAATGACCAATCATAAAACCATCGAATCGCCTATACCACTGTCGAGGAGACTGTTTCAAACCGTATAGCGATTTCTTCAATCTGCAAACTAACTTATCTTTCCCTACAGCTCGGAATCCCAATGGCTGAGTCATATATATTTCTTCATCAAGATCACCATGAAGAAATGTCGTCTTCACATCCAACTGATCTAACTCCAAACCATACTGTGCCACCAAAGCTAGCAAAATCCGAATCGAAGAGTGCTTCACCACCGGAGAGAATACCTCATTATAGTCAATACCTTCCTCCTGTGCATAGCCCTTCGCAACCAACCTAGCTTTGAACCTCAATGGAGTGCCCTCAATGCCCTCCTTCTTCGTGTATACCCACTTGCAACCAATTGTCTTCCTCCCCTTTGGAAGCTCAACAAGCTCCCATGTATCGTTCTTATGAAGAGATTCCATCTCCTCCTGCATAGCCACCTACCACGAATCAGCCTCCGAACTCTGCTCGGCCTCTCTGAATGTAGTAGGCACCATCTCATCGATACTCTCCACCGGAAGTGCATACGCAACTGTGTCAGCATACCGTGCTGGCATCTGTATGTTTCTCCTCTGTCTCCGACCCGCAATAGAATCCTGAACCTGAGCCGTCGGTTTCTGATCCTGCACATTTGTACTCGTATCCTCCGTGTCACCGTCGTGCTCACCTGGCGTCACCTCAGTCGGCACCTGCATGGATACTGTACCATCTGGATAATATGGAGCTGCATCGATCTCCACCACCTACGATATCTCCTCCGTCGGGTCGCTCTCCACCTGATGAGAGCTGGGAAGCTTCAAGATAGAAGCTTCATCAAACGTGACGTCCCTGTTTTCGTCAAAAGTTGGTTTCGCTGTGGAATTCATTATATCTTAGGTCGATTACAACAAATTCAAAAGAGGTAGCCTTTTTATAAGACTCCTGTTACACAGCAAAAATGAAGATTACAACTTTTTAGAAACAAACGCAGGATCGTTGTTTGGATCGCTGCTTGCGTGGGATCTTTGCCTGTGCCGGGGGCGCGTTAGCCCGTGGACCACCGATTCACAGATTCTGATTGAATCGTGAAGGTTGTTTTGGGATCCTTCCTTCGTTTATCGAAGTATGGATTTGAAGCGAATATCTTATCGATGTAAGATGTTCACTCTTCTAAAGATCAAGTCAAAGCTTAATCTCTAGGAATGGCCAAAAGCTTCTTGAGGATGTTTGTGAAGAACGAAGACTCTCTCTCTTGCTCCAATCTGCTCTCTTGGGATCTCCCTTGATGTTCTCTGTTAGAAATCCCCTTTTATTTCGTGTCTAGAGGGGTATTTATAGCCTCTTTGGACGATAACTGAAGAAAATAACCGATCAGCAACTCTTCCTTTGGGCGCGGCAGCTAGAGGTGTCGCGGTTGAAGAAGTTCCCTTTTTAGGCGCGACAGTCGTCTCTGTCGCGGCTGTTGGCGCGGCAGTCGTCTCTGTCGCGGCTGTTGGCGCGGCAGTATAGGCTGCCGCGGCCAAAGAGGCGGTTACCAGCACGTTTTCATCGTGTTTGAAACCGTCCTCCCACGATCTTTAACCACTTTTTACGTGGTTTTAACTGTTTGTCCATGTCAGCACACGTTCTATTTCTGATATGTCGCCACGTGGACTTCAAAAACTATCACATAACTGCCTCGTAACCGCCACAGAACCCCTCTATAATAGCCGCGACACTGTTGGCTGCCGCGCTTTGGCCGCGGCACTATGTCCTGCCGCGCCTTTGCCGCGGCAGCATGTCTTGCAGCGCCTTGGCCGCGGCAGCATGTCCTGCCGCGCCAACATGTGTTGTTTGATGACATGTAAATTGTCTTTCCATGTCATTTTGAGTGGTATTTGGATATCTTTGAGCATTTTTTGACGCCTACAGTCCCTACTCAGCACAATCTTCTTATCAACTGGATCCCAAAGCTTGTATCCCTTGACACCACGCTTGAATCTTACAAATATGACCTTCCTAGCTCGAGGTTCTAATTTATCAGTTCTAACATGATAATATGTAGGGCACCCAAATACCTTGAGCTGGTCATAATCGTGTGCTGGCTTTCCCGACCACATCTGCATAGGGGTTTTCTCCTCAATCGCAGATGAAGGCAGCCTATTAATGAGGTGGCTCGCATATGTAAGTGCCTCAGCCTAAAAGATCTTCTCCAAACCACTCTGCGACAATAAGCATCGGATCTTCTCCAGTAAAGACCGATTCAATCTCTCTGCCACCCTATTTTGCTGCGGTGTATGACTAACCGTGAAGTGTCACTCTATGCCCTCGTCTCGACATAGCTGCTGAAAGGGGTCAGAAGTATACTCACCACCGTTGTCGGATCGTAACGTCTTGATCTTTCTCCCAGTCTACAGTTCCAATCTCTTCTTCCACTCCACAAACAAATCTAGGACTTCACTCTTCTTTGTCATGGTGTACACCCAACAACGTCTAGAATAGTCATCTACAAAAGTGACGAACCAATGTCGACCACCAAGTGATGCAGTCTTGATGGAACCCCAAACGTCTGTGTGCACGTAGTCCAGGATGCCCCTCGTCTGATGAATGGCAGTCCCGAACTTCACCTTCGTCTTCTTGCCAAGAACACAATGCTCACATAACTCAATCTTCCTACTCTTGGCTCCCTTTAATAGCCCCTGCTTGCACAATGTCTGCAGTGACTTTTCACCCGTGTGCCCCAATCTATAGTGCCAAAGTCTGCTCATGTCCGCTTCTGAAATAGCCGAAGCAACCTGGCCAATCTCGGTGCTTCCCTTTAGATAATACAAATTTCGATTGCGGACTCCCCTCATCACCACCAATGATCCCTTAGTAACCTTCGCTACAGCGTTTTCGAAAGTCACCTTGAATCCCTTCGCCTCCAAAGCTCCAACTGAGATAAGATTTTTCTTTAGTTGAGGAACAAATCTCACCTCCTTCAATTCACGGACTACTCTATCGTGCATCCTAACCCGAACGGTACTTATCCCACAAACGCCACAGGATTGATCATTTCCCATGACAACAACACCCCCGTCGACTTTCTCAAAAGATGCAAACCAGTCTCGCCTAGGGGTCACATGAAAGGTAGCGCCGGAATCAAGCATCCAATATGATGCATCCATATGGTTCACCTCCGGAGTAATCAGTAGAGAAAAGCACGAATCATCGGAATCATCGCCTTTAGCAACGTTCACCTCATTGGCATTCGGGCCCTTTTTCTTGCCATTTTCCTTCTCCTTGAGCTTTGAGCAGTCTCTCTTCCAATGTCTCTGCTCCTTATAGAATGCACATTGGTTCTTTGTTAATTGGTGACAGCCTCTAGACTTTGACCTCCCTCTATTACCACCTTTCGGATATGGGCTTCTTCCTCTCGTCGACAAGGCCTCGCCTGAAGTGCTAGCGCGGGAAGTCTCCTTATCCTTCCTCCTCAAATCGTAGTTCGTCAAAGCGTTAGTCACTTCACTATAGCTGATAGAAGATCTCCCGTTCAACAAAGTGAGCACGAAGGTATCATACTCCTCATCCGGTAAGGAGCCCAACAAAATAATCGCCTTGTACTCATCCGATATCTTCTCATCAATATTCGCCAAGTCCGACAACAACTTAGTGTAGTTGTTCACATGAGCCGCTAGCGAGGTGCCTCTGGACATCTGAAATCTGAAGAGTCTTCGCAGCAAGTGCAACCTGTTCTCAACACTCTTTGTGAGATACTTATTGTTGAGAATTTCCCACATCTTCATTGCAGACGTCACTCCAATCACATCATATTTCAGCTCCTGTTCCAAACAGGACCTGATCACCCCACAAGCGTTCCTATTCATCTTCTCCCATACCGCCTCATCATATTTAGGTGACCTCTCGTGGACCATGATGGTCTCTTCCAAATTCTGAGCATTCAACGCATCTTTTACGTCGCTCATCCACAAACCAAAGTTGATTTTACCGTCATACTTCACCACACTAATCTTAGTGTTCTGAAAACCAACTTGTATTGTACTAGCCATCGATTTGCTGCTTTCACCTTCTTCTCCCATTGCGAACTAACTCCAAATTGTAGAGAAAGAATAAATTTGATAGAAATTAGAAACCACCCAACTGAACCCTAGATCGGATTCCAAATAGATCTCCTGTCCACACGAGGAAAGCGAAATCTCCAACGGCAACTCCTAATGCTATCTCCACCGAAGCCTAGAACTCCAAGAACGAAGCTTCAAACAAGAATCTTCCTCCACCAAATTCAAAACACCCTAGATCTGAAATCTGGGCTCTGATACCACTTGTTGCACGCAGCGGAAATTTCGGCAGCACTTCGGCAGCACAACAAGAGAGTCAGATCGTCCCAAACCGAACGAAAACAAAACCCCCTCCGCTCAATTGCTCTGCTACCCACAAACCTAGGAAATAATAGGTTATATATATACGTAAGAATCGGGTGGGCCGGCCTTCATCACGCGGTTTCGTTTCCGCATTCGTTTCATTCACGTGAACATTCACGTGGCCCACGTTCACAATAATATCAAGAGCCGTCTACCTGTTTTAGACTAGAGACAGTTGAGTCATATGACAGTAAAATTTCAAACCAAAGTTCCCAAACAACTTTCTCGCTGATGCATCCTGGATCAGGAAAAACTATACTGCCATATATCTCATTATGAATTTGGTGGTTGAGTTATGTTCATTTTTTGCCAGATATCTATATTCAGGAAGCAAGTTTTTCTAACTTCCCTCCAGAAGAATATCTCATACCGAATTTAGTGAATCTTCTTCAAACATCCATCAAGATAGCTTAGGCCTTCCATCCTCTTTCATACCCCTTGATTAGAAGTCCTAGACAAAAAGCTGCCTCAGGTCTTTGGTATACAACTTAGTAGATGATTGCATTTCCTTGTCCAAAATTGTCGTCAAAGCTGCTCACTTTTAACCTTCTGTGCTTCCTTTTTTTTCGCTTCTACTATTTCATCATGTTTGTATAGACCCATTGCATCCCTCGACATTACAATCAAAATAAGCTGCAAGTCAAATGTGTTAGATCAAGAAAAGATAAACTTTTTCTTTAATAGATAAAACCCTAATCAATCCCAAGATTGTTCATGTCAAACTATTAAGATAATTGAGAAGATATGGAACCATACCTGAATCCATGGAGTAGGATGTAAATCATGAGTTTTGAGATGTAGATCTTCAAAATCTTGTACGTATTATACGCTCCTTAGAGAAACTCTAATCCTTCTGAAGATGGGAAATCAGAAAGAGATTCTATGTCGAGATTTGGGGAATCACAACCATATTTATAATTGATATCAGGTATTCATAATTATTAATTTAGCCCATGATAGAATTAATAATTATATTTTGGTCTCTACACATAGGAGACACATACTTTAATTATGCATTAAAAGCCCAAATCTTAAATTAGACTGTTTTAATGGACTAACCTTAATTAATAGCACATAATACATATTTATTTAATATATTGGCCCATATATTGGATTTAAATTCAACAATCTCTCACTTGGGCGATATATGTTACTATATAAATATGAATTATGATATAACCTTATGAGCTCATGAATTTTGCTATCAAACAATATGCATCCTTAACAACCTCGTCTATCAGTTATATCAGCATAGGATCAAAGTGATCTTTATTGCATTTGTCGTAACAAGACCCATCAATGGTCACGTATATCAATACAACCAACAATACCGATCAAGCATGGATGTGTAGCATGGAAATTTCATGCAGTGTGATCTTAACATGCCTATTTCCAACTGGCCCACCTTAAAACCTTAGTGAGATCAACCATACAAAAAACAGAGTGAATATGAACTGAATACTTTATACTGCAGTAAATAGCTATATAATATCCATAAAATTATGACAAATGTGTCTATAAATAAAAGCATCTAAAATACAAACTCTCATTAAAATGACATATCCTGAAGAGATAAAACATCCATATGAGCAGTGTGCTCATAAAAGATCTTGGGTGGTAATCCCTTAGTCTGCGGATCCGCAATCATAGAGTTGGTCCCAATGTGCTCTATAGACACAAGTTCACTCTGAACTCTTTCTTTAACAACTAAGAACTTGATGTCTATATGTTTCGACTTCATCGAGCTCCTGTTGTTGTTAGAATACAACAGTGTTGACTTATTATCATAAAATAACTTAAGTGGCCTTTCAATGTCATCCATAATTTGTAGCCCAATAACAAAATTTTATAGCCATATTCCATGATTAGACGCCTCATAGCATGTTACAAACTCAGCTGTCATAGTGGATGAAGCTATGAGTGTTTGCTTAGCACTCTTCCAGGATATAATTCCTCCAGCAAGCAAGTAGATATAACCCGAAGTAGATTTCATACTATCTTGACATCCAGCAAAATCGGAGTAAGAATACCCAATGATCTCTAACTGGTCCGACCTCTGATACGAGAGCATGTATTCTTTTGTTCTCTACAAATACCTCAAGAGTCGCTTGGCTGCTTTCCAGTGATCCATTCCAGGATCCTACAAATGCCACATGATTAATCATTTCCCATGACAACAACACCCCATCGAGTCTCTTAAATGATGAAAATCAATCTCTCCTAGGAGGCACATGATAAGTAGCGCCAGAATCAAGCATCTAATCTGATGCATCCAAGTGATTCACCTCCGGAGTAATCAATAGAGAAAAGCTCGAATCATCAGAATTATCGCCTTCCATAATATTCACCTCATTGGCCTTCGGGCCCTTCTTCTTATTATTCTCCTTCTCCTTGACCTTTGGGCAGTCTCCCTTCCAATGTTTCTGCTCCTTGCAGAATGTATATTGATTCTTTCCTAGCTGGTGATGGTCTCTTGACTTTGACCTGCCTCTATTACCACATCTCGGATATGGGCTTTTACCCCTCGTCTATAAGACCTCTCCTGAAGTACTAGCACGGAAAATCTCCTTGTCCTTCCTCTCAAATCATAATTAGTCAAAGCGTTAGTTACTTCACTATAAATGATAGAAGACGATCAAGGGAAAGAGTTAAAAAAGAAAGAGAAGGCACACAGCGTTTGTAAACGAAAGAAGCTTGGGTGGACAGCCCTACTCATGCGGCGAGGAATCTCCCGTTCAAAAAGTAAGCACAAAGGTATCATACTCCTCAACCGGTAAGGAGCCCAACAAAATAATAGCCTTGTATTCATCCGATATCTTCTCATCAATATTCGTCAAGTCCGACAACAACTTAGTGTAGTTGTTCACATGAACTGCTAGTGAGGTACCCCTAAACATCTGAAATCTGAATAACCTATATAGCAAGTGTAATATATTCTCAACACTCTTCGTAAGGTACTTATTATTGAGAATTTTTTACATCTTCATTACAGACGTCACCCCAATCACATCATATTTTAGCTCATGTTTCAAACAAGACCTGATCACCCCACAAGCGTTCCTATTTATCTTCTTTCATACCGACTCTTCATATTTAGGTGGTCTCTCTTGGACTATGATGGTCTTCTCCAAATTCTGAGCATTGAGCGTAACCTAAACATCGTTCATCCACAACCCAAAATTGATATTGCCGTCATATTTCACCAAACTAATGTTAGTGTTCTGAAAACCAATTTGAACTGTACCCGTCATCTTACGGCTTTTACCAACTTCTTCACCCATAATCACAAACTCCAAATTATAAAGAAAGATTCAAACTTGATAGGATTTAGAAATTACCCAACTGAATACTAGAACGGATTCTAAATAGATCTCCTAACCATACGAGGAAAGCAAAATCTTCACCGGCAACTCCAAACACTATCTCCACTGAAGCATAGAACTCCAAGAACCAAGCTTCCACAACGAATCTTTCTCCACCTAATGTTAAAACCTTAGATCTAAAATCTGAGCTCTGATACCAATTATTGCGCGCCTATGCGAAAGCGTGTTCACACACTGAACGAATCTGTGATCATGGGAGAAAAGAACCAAATCACACACAAGCACAATTCAATCAAAATACGATAAATCAAACCAAACACGGAGATATATGTGGTTCCGCAATTTGCCTACGTCCACGAGGAGAGGATGGGATGATTCCACTAAATCAAGGAGAATATAAAGGGTTACAATCTCACAAAATCACTCACACGAACCCTAAACCAAATCTCTCAAGTTGCTCACAAGTTCTCCCTCTCAAAATGTTCTGAATAATATAAAATCTCTGATTAGAAACCCTAAAAAATCGTGTTTCAATATATATCAAAACACAAACCCAATACGAACAGTAAACCAAAGTCCAGGCCCAGCCCGACTCGCGGTCCACCGTAGAGCCACGTACGGTCGATCGAATCCAACGACAGAAAATAGTTTTCATTATAGGGTTTGGCTTGTCGACCGCCGAGTCCGTCGCGATCGACCGCGAAAAGTCCAGAGATTTTCCCAAGAGCTGTGCACGTTTCTAGTCGACCGCGCCATCACCTGCGGTCGACCATTGGGAGCTCAAAGCTATTTTCTGCAGATTTTCCTGTATTCCTTCATTGACAACAACGTAGAATTGAAGGAGCTAAACAATTTGAAGAGAAAATATCTAATTATAAAGATTTGGGGGGGGGAGTAAGATTAAAACTAATATACAATATCAGGGGTATATATCAAAAATAACCACTCTCAAAATATCAAAGATTTGGGGACTTAATATCGAAATAACCCTTTATCATTACAGGTAAGTATATACCTAATGTGAGAGATTTTCCCACACCATTGTAAGTCAAGGGGATCTGCATATATAATAGGTTATTATTAGTGGGAGGGATTTACTCTTATCTTGTTCAAACCATTCATGGAATGTTGACAAGGCAATATATACTAATTTATTTACTTAGCAAATATGAACGTATCCATCTATTCCTTTATACAAATAGGACGATCAGAGATTCACTGTTCACGTCACAGTAAATGCTACAGTAGACTTTACCGTAGCATTATTACTGTAGCTAATGGTTAATTAAAAATAATACTGTAGCACACGGGTATACTGTAACAGAGTGGGATACTGTAGCACTCCCAAAAAATTTAAAACATGACATATTTAAAAAAACGGGATTACTGTAGCAAAAAATAGGACCGCAAACTAGTTAATTAGATGCCAAAAGAAGATCTTGGTCAGGCTTCGAGTCTGAGCCCTCTCTCACTGTCTCACCCGCTCCCCTGGCCGGCTGGCCCTGGTTGGATCCAACATCCAAGCGCTTCGCCGTCACCGAGCAAGCCCTCGACCGCTCGACGCCGATCCCAAGCTCTCCGACGACCGCCCCGACCCCTGAGTCCCCGAATCCAGGTCAGTTTCTTTTTCTTCTTTGATGGCTTTTTTAATCTCTTCCTGCTGTGCAGTATTTTTCAATTACACTCCTATTCACTTTCATTTACAGGGAAAAAATTGTTGGGGGATACTTTGAATATCCATGTACATTTCTTTTCACACATTTTCTTTCACTTAGGAATTCGATTAGGATATCTTTGTATATATTTCTTTTAAAAAAGATCATTGTTTGTTATAATAATTGATATATTATTATTAGTTGCATCTCAAATTTGTACATACCCATTTCCAGAAGAAAAATGCAATCTCGAAGGAATTCTGAAATAAGATGAAATGGATTAAGTAGAGAACAAAGCCCGGGTGCTTAAACCAAAAATGGTGATCAGATGGCTTCACTCCTGGAATTTCCTGGTGATCCTCTCCAAAACTCTTTGCAGTATCTGAAGCCAAACTTAATTTCCACAGACAAATTTCTCTAGTGCATACTCCAAAGAAGTAGAATTTGTCACTGAAATGCATAGACTGCCATTTCTTCTCCAAACTACAAACTGGTCATAAGAAAAAAGAAAAAGAAAAGAAAAAGAAACCAAATGGGAAATTTCTTCATATATATATATATATGATCTTTTTTTGGAATCACATCATGAATGAAATAGAATTGTTAGTTCTGTTTGTGCCTGTTAGTTCTCTCTCTGTTAGTTCTGTTAATTATTTTAGTTTATTGACTAAGATGTTATCTAGGTAGTCATTAGCAATTTCAATATCCTAATCATAATCTTTTAATATCCTAATCACAATCTATTAAAATTTGAAGCTAAAATGTCTGGAAAGGGAATGAAAACTTTATTTTCATTTTATTCCAAAAAAGACATTATTGGAGCCTCAAGCGAGGCACCGCCAACGGAGCCAACGGTTGATGATAAAGAAGAAGAGCAACATCCTCCTAAAATTCAAAAGGTCAAGGATACCGTATCTTATGATTCAGGATTACATCAAGCAATATGGAAATATCCATATAATGAACAGATGAGGTTCGACGTCGTTACATAGTAATAGGGCCATGCCAACCAAACCTCCGAGAATATCCAAGAAATGAAGACGTGCATAGCTTTCGATATGATTGGTTCAAGACTTATGCTTGGTTAGATTATTCTGAAACAACTGACCGTGCCTATTGCTTTCCTTGTTTTCTTTTTGAGAGCAATTCCTCCCAACAACATAAACAAGAAGCTTGGACTTCGAAAGGATTTAATAGTTGGAAGAGAGCTAAAGGAAAAGATAGTCATTTTCGAGTGCATGAAGGAGAAATAGGATCAATACATTCAAAAAATGTTTTAATACTTGATGCTTTGAAAAAGCCATCTCAAAACATTAAGACACATTTTAAAACATTAAGAAACATTTGACCTTACAAAATAAAGCTGAAATAAAGAAAAATCGCTTGCGTGTTGTCACTACGATTAATGCAATTTGTTGGCTAGCATGTCAAGGATGTGCTCTTCGAGGGCATGACGAATCTCTTGATTCAGCAAATCGTGGAAACTTTATTGAATTGCTCAAATATAGTGCAACTCTTAATGTGCAAGTTGCAGAGGTTATCTTAGAAAATACTCCCGGGAATGCTAGTTATACTTCACTGATGGTTCAAAATCAGATTATGGAAATTATGGGTGACTTGATGAGGAAAAAGATTTGTGAAAAAATTGGTTATTTTAAGTTTTGTATTTTAGTTGATGAATCTCGAGATGAAGCCAATTGTGAGCAAATGGCTATCGTGTTAAGATTTGTTGACGCAGATGGTTTTATTAGAGAGAAGTTTTTTGATGTAATAGGGGTTGAAGACACTACCGCACAAACTCTCAAAAAGATGTGTTCACTTATACTTGATCGTAATGGATTGCTTGTACAAAATATAAGAGGACAAGGTTATGATGGGGCTAGCAATATGCAAGGTGCATGGAGTGGGTTACAAAGTTTATTTTTGCAAGAATGTCCATATGCATGCTATGTTCATTGCTTTGCCCACCGCTTACAACTTGCATTAGTTGCAGCATCAGGTGAATTATATAGCATTGAGTTATTCTTTCAGATGTTGAATTGCATTGTGAATTTTGTTCGTGTTTCTCCTAAGCAGAATCAACAACTAAGAGCTGCACAAAGGGAAGAAGTTGAAAATTTAATGGAGAAAGGCGAATTACAAATAAGTACTGGAGGTAATCAGCAGACTATTTTCAGTCGACCTGCTTCTACTCGTTGGGGCTCACACTATTCTTCTGCTTGTAGTTTGCTTGGTTTGTATAAACCTGTGTGGAAAGTTCTTTGTATTATAAAGGCAGATGGGTTGAATAGAAAAATCCGTGCAGAAGCTAGTGGTGGGTTTACTGCAATGGGTTCATTTGATTTTGTTTTTAACTTACACTTAATGGTTGAAATAATGGGAGTAACAGAAGTACTTTGTCAATCACTGCAAAGAAAATATCAAGATATTTTAACTGGTATGGATTCTATCTCTATCACAAAAACTCTTCTCTATGAGTTGAAAGGTGATGACAATTGACAAAATTTTCTACAGTCTGTAATACCCTTTTGTATGAAACATGAAATTGATATACCCGATATGAGTTCTCGTTATGTGAAGGGCACAGGTCGTTCTTGTCAGCAGAGTGATGAAATTACAATTGAGCATCATTATCGCTTGATATATTATATGAAGTTGTTAACACACAAGTGATGGAGTTAAGTGAAAGATTCTCCGATAGAGTAGTAGAACTTCTAAGTCTTAGCTCTGCTTTGGATCCAAAAGATTCTTTCAAATCATTTAAAGTTGATGACCTTTGCATGCTTGCGAAGAAATATTATCCCTAAGATTTCAGTGAAATGGAGATTAATTATCAGCTGAGGCATCAATTGCAACATTATGAACATGATATGCGGTGTGATCCTGATTTTTAAAATATTACTACACTCTCAGGATTATGCCAAAAGTTGGTAAGTAACGGAAAATCCAAAAGGTATCCTCTTATTGATAGGTTGATTCGGCTCGTGTTGACTCTTCCTGTTTCGACTACAAGCACGGAAAGAGCATTTTTGGCAATGAAACTCATAAAAACATCATTGCGCAACAAGACGAGAGATGAATTGCTTGCTAATAACATGATACTTTATATTAAAAAAGAAATTACTCCCAGCCTCGACACAGAAGAAATGGTAGAGGAGTTTGATTCACGACATACTCGTAGAGCTCGACTTAGATAGAAACTTCTATTTCTGGTGAATCTCATATTTTGAATGTGTATAATACAACTTTATCTTTTTTATCAATATCTAATCAAAACACTCTTTTAGTTTGTTTAATTTTTTTTGCTTTGTTATTTTTTCGCCCAGGGCAAAAAAAATTCCTGACTACGCCACTGATTGTGCTAAGAAAAAAATCAAAAATTTTAGAAGATAAAACTATGAAGGCCTTTCTCTCTCTCATTGTTGTCGTCCTTCTTCTCAACCTGTTATCAGTCGGCGCCATTCTTGAAGAAACATGCAAGCAAGCAGCAGCTCAATCTGATGTTAAGTTTGATTCTAACTTCTGTATAACTACGCTTCAGGTCGTTCCAGGAAGCGTTAAAGCCGACCCTCTTGGTATGCTAATTCCTTGTTTGAATCATTTTTCACAGATTCCATTTTCCCTTGTTTGAATCATTTTTCACAGATTCCTCCCCCCGACTCAACATTAATTTTAGGTTTAATTACATGTACGTACATTTTAATTTTATTTATTTATTTTTATCAGGTCTTGCCACTATAGCAGCGAACCTAGCAAGCACCAACATTACGCACAATCTTGCCATGGTCAACGAGCTTCTGAGCAGTAAAAGCGTATCCAATGAGAGCAAACAATCTCTCCTTGCTTGCCAAATAACTTACAATTTAGGCTGTGATGACGCCAAGGAAGCAATTGAAGCACTTGGGTCTCACGATATTTGGACGGCTACGCACAGTCTTGGTGCTCTAGAGAATAATGTGGAGAGCTGCATCGACTCTTGGAATGAGGGGAAGCAGGAGTCTCTAATGGCTAAAGAAGACGACGATGCTCTTAAGATTAGCGACCTTGCGTTTTCTCTCGCTGCTTTGCTTAAGCATTGATCGACCTCTTGGTTTTGTGAAACCCACACAAAACCAAGATTTATGAATAATAAAAATGGATTTCGCATATATATGTTGGATAACAGTATTCCTAATCTATTTTGGTAACATGAGGTTATTAGGATTCCTAATTTATTTTGTTTTTTGGTTTTGGGATTCCTAGTCTGTTTTGGTTTTAGTTTTTCTATATATATGGAGATTAGAATCAATCATAAAAAGTAATGAGCGTTGTAATCAGAGGTTAGAGAGACATACCCATCATTAATCTCTTGTGTTATTTGGTGATTGTGCTTGTGTATTTTGGTTGTGATCTTTCTTGTTTGGCTTGTGTGTGATTCGACCGTTTCCGCCGCGCACAACAATATAAACTTTGTGTCCATCTATTTTCAGACTTATGATATGCCTATTTGACAATGTATGACCACAAATATATATGGCATACACATTGTCGGGTTTTCTTCATATTACACTAAAAGAAGTTGTTGGATTTGAGATTATTATGAAAGCGCCAATGGAGCCAATTATTTGCTAGTTTCAGTTGTCAACAATTGAGAATACTATTAAAGCACCAATGGAGCCCATAATTTGCTAGTACTAAAGACCACTCGTTTTAAGTTGTCAACAACCAAAAATGAAAGTAATTTCCCAAAAAATTAATAATCTTAAGCAAGGGCCATGGCTACAACATATGAGAACATTCCTGTAAAATTATAAGGGGTCGTTATTCATTCCGGATTGTAATTTAATTGCAAAATACTTGATTCTGAAGGATGTCCAACAT
The DNA here is from genome assembly GCA_022839385.1 of Asparagus kiusianus. NCBI lineage: Eukaryota > Viridiplantae > Streptophyta > Magnoliopsida > Asparagales > Asparagaceae > Asparagus > Asparagus kiusianus. The sequence goes on along the minus strand of BQKN01066326.1, from coordinate 126,358 downwards.
TTGTTTTTCACTAGTAGAAAATAGAGTATTGGTGACCATGTAATTTGTCACCAATATATACTAGTGAACCTGTCACCAATGCACATTGGTGACATGTGTTAACCCATCACCAATAAATCTATCACTAATGTGCATTGGTGACGGGTAGACCTGTCGTCAAGGAACATTGGCAACAGGATGTTATTGGTGATGGGAAAACATTAGTGGCGGGGGAATCCGTCACCAATACTCATTTGTGTGCAAAAAAAGCTCTGGTCGAACCAATTGGCGCACAATACACACAAACATATAAATTCTGTAAACAAATTGAATGTCTCCCATATCCAACAATTAAACTGCAATATACACCCAACATTCATACCACATCTCCATATCCAACAATCACTAGTAATATATAATTCACATCTCACATATCCATCCACAAACCAATAAAATCACAAACACATACTACAATCAAATATAAAAACAACTCCAAGTGTCCAAGCATTTCTAACATAATCCGGCCATAAGATACAATACATATAGAAAAGCTCACTCTTCGTCGTTGTCGTCTACGTGATTCACGGCGTCCGCATCAGGGTACCATATCATTCTATGCTCCCTACGGTATCACCCCATCATCAATCATTTAAAAACATAATTCACCTTCAAGCAAACTTCTTTTTGAAATCAAACTAATGAATCAAGTTAATCAAATAACAAAGATTGTAGGTCAACAATAATAATAAATAAAGAACTTGATCAAATAAAGTAAAAAACTATACTTTGATTTGTTTGATGATTCAAATCCATCTGATTCAAAATCCCAAGCATTGCTCGATGCACTTCACTGTCACCGTTACCTGTCGCAGACTCTAGCTTAGCAGACCATTACTCTCAATTTTACCCATAAAAATGATAACATGCATACAAGTTTGTACACAGATACTTATTTATATATTATTGGCATATTAATTTGTGCAAAGGTGTATATATATGTATATATTTAAGGTATATGTAGGTGAATTGCAAAACACAACAGATAATAATGTAGCTATTATGAGAAGGCAAATCGACCAATATATAGACATAGAGATTGTCCTTCTTCTGCGCCTATTATGAAAAGGTGAATTGCAATATTAACTTTCAATTTGTATAAAGGACAAAGTTGTCTGCAAATGGAAGATGCAAACCTCTGACTCCGGTTAAAGCTCATTATGAATAGCTTTCATGAAGCATGGTTAATATTATTGGAATAGATTTCAATAACTCTACGTTCACTATTGTTTCCATTTAGGGGCTGTTTGTTTGCCGAAATCAAAGAATAGGAAACCTATTTCTAAGAAAGATTGTTTTGAGATTGTTTGGTTGGCTAAAAAAAGAAGGAAATCAAAGAATGAGAGATGAGTTGTCACATTATTATTGGATGATGTGAGTGATTTTTTAAGAAAATTTGTTTTGAGGTTGTTTGGTTGGCTAAAAAAATAAGGAAATAAATTATAAGAAACCTATTTCTTGTAATAGGTTCTTTTCTTGTGTTTGTGTTTGTGTTTGGTTCGTTCATAAAAATAAGAAAATAGATGAGATGAGATGACTTGTCATTATATTATCGGATGATGTGACCCACACTTAAGGAAATCGATTTCCTAGCTTTTATTGATTTTCATGTACCCTTTTCATTTTCTTGATTTTTAGGAAATCAACCAAACAACCCCTTATTTTAAAAAAACGGAAGAGAGAGGGAAAGCTCAAGTTCAGGTTTAGTCTGAAAACAAAGCCACAGTATCAAAGCAGGCAAAACCCAAACAGGGTTGTCAGGAAGTCAAATAGCAGAGTATTATTGAGTATTGAGTACTATCCAGGCCTTCGCTTTGGCTCTTTTACATCTTGTGACACTTTATTCTATACTAGTGACCACAAAGATTGCAGGTGGGTTGATTTTATGTTGGGTAACCGGTTACAGATCGAAACCTGACCGATCCTTCACAGGTAAATCCAATCTTTGATTTTGTCTATTTACAGTAAATCAGGGGTTTCAGGAACATTTTAGCACGTTAGGATTGGTTCTGGCCAGCTGCAGCCAAGTCAAGTATGCAAGGGAGTTAAAAAAATATGCTTCACGCATTAGTTTTCTATTTATGAGATTTGAGTACGTTTGTTGTGAAAAGATCTTAACAGTGATATCTGATCTTGAAAAAAAAAAAATGCACACCCATGCTAGTTTGGTGCTTGAGCTCTCTAGTTGGGCCACCATCTAATGAACTTAAATCAAAAGATGTTGTTACTGTTGATGCATGACTAGCCCTCTACGAAATAATTCAAGGACTGTGTATCACAACCATCCATGATGCATGATATACATTATGCAAGACGAAGCAGTTAACTTGGAAGCGAAGCCTATTGACTCAAGTTGCCAAATAGAGGAGGACACCAAAGCCCAACTCCACAAGTCTTTGACAAAAAAAAGGGGAACAATGCCTGCTGCTCATTACTGCAATTTGATTGCTAGGTAGACTTTTGCAAACCAACCCTCTATGAGAAGGAAGCTCTGAAACATAGAAGAAGCAATGCTTAGCGTTGCAAGTTGGAGAACTGGCCAAAAGTTTGAAGGATGAGAGGGTTGAAGTGAGAACAGGGCTTGGCGCATCATTACTGATCTAGTTGCCATGCGGAGCAAACAGCTTTAGTTGGGAGTGGACAGGCCAGCTTGGCCATCTACATTTCCATTACAGGCCCATCACTGTTATCTTGAAATAAAGCATCAGAATCAAGGAGAGGCAAGAAGCAAAAGAACATCAGAACAATCTTAAACCATCCAAGGATCATGAGAACATGGGGACATTTGTGTTGGGTAGGGCCTGGTTGGGTTCATATGGGTTTGATCTGAATTACCAGGTGGATTTGAAATTCTCAAACCGGCTTCTGTTTACACTAAGTAGACTGCTAACAGACTAAGTTTGATCAACTGATCTAGTTAAAACTGGCGGACTTAACTTCGGCTTGATCAGAATCCACGGTTCCTACAATTTATATCACAAGATTTAACCATATGCTTTTCAGTGTACACTCAGATGAAAAATTCTCCATCCATCGTAGGGACGTGGAGAAAATTCAGGTGAGGTTGAAGTTGAATTGTTAAGAGGAGCTATTCCAGTCAGATTAGATTGCCAAATTATAGAAACATCAAGAATGAGCAGATTCTGAGTTTCTTAAAGACTAAAGATGAAGAAAAGGTAGCATGGTATTTCGAAAGGGAATTTAATCTAGCAGATAAATGCGTCTATAGTAATCTGGGTATCCTTACATCTCCGAATGTTGTGGATTATGTTAACATCAATTGGCTTGGTCTTGTTCCAGAAGGGTGTCATCTTTTGAATTTGGTGGCTTGGATTTTGCTACCAAGTTCAGCTTGGCTCTGTGCCATCTCTTTGTTATGTATTGCCTGCTCTTGCATTGCTTTAATCATCTCCTTCATTTGTTTTTCTTCTTTGTCAAGTTACATGTTCATAGGTGTGTGAGCATTCTCATCAATTGGCTTCAAGTAATCCTCGATAGTGGCTTCCTGTAGATAAAAAATAATAATATTACAATAGGGTGGGATTTTTATCAACAATGGAGATTTTTCCGAAGATTTCAAACATGCATTTTTCGTAAGTATCTCAGAAAAACTAAAAACTTAAAAAAAAAAAAGGCCTTAATAGAAGTATGTAACGACCGAGATGTATATTGGACTGAAGAATGTCTAGAAGTCATATTACTGACTTATCAACAATATCACAACATCAACAATCATGACTTCTAATAAACGCCAATCTAATTTTTGCGCGAAACTGTAAAAGTTTTTCCCTTATCCAGCCAACTTTAATGATCTCAAATGACCTTGATTGCAGACGGTGTCTAAAATAAGGATAGACAAGTATCGCCTCAGACGGAAATATTTCGTTATCCACATTTTTATCTAGCTTACAAAGCTGGTAACCTGGTCAACCATCTTTCTACAAAAACCCTGGAAGTTTATCTAAACCTTTGGTGAGTAAAAGTGTTTCTGCCTTCCTACGCTACTCTTTATTCAGCATCTGATATTTCAGCATATATTAGCTCCACTACAGTGATGAATTAATATTCAGGTGAAAAGCATACAAAATGCATACAATTATCCTTCTACCTATATCATAGATACAGAACCTGGAAAGGACAGCATAGATATGTGAGTATGTGTGGGTATGACAAATCTGCATCAAAGTTTAAAAATGAAAATAAGGACTGTGGCGCGACACCCTTCAGAAGCAACAACAAAATTATTTAGGCTTATGTTTTTAATATATAGATATAGTGCTTCGTGATATTTTGTCCCCATATCATATTTTATAAATTCTACCATTGATGAAAACAGTAGCCTTTTTTAGTACTTTTAACCTTCCCATGAAGGCACTTATTCTTTCGCCAGAAACGTATGGTAAGTTTATTTTTGCTTCTAAATAAGCTACGGATCTAATATATCTGTTGTAAGTGTAGTTGTCATGAAGAAACAAAGAGAAATATAATCACAATAAGTGCAAATTTGCAATGCATATCAAAGCAATATCCAGCAAAGCGTCAAACATGCATATGAAAGGTATCAAATTCTTATGGGGTTAAGAATATGGCAAAATCCAAACAGGACACTAGAAAACTGTCCATACGAAGAGTCTTAAGAAGTTTGTGTCAGACACATGTTAGATACATCCAGAGAAGTATTTTCTTTTTCTATACAGTATTTATCTAAAACCATTTCTAGTACCTGCAGCATCACAACATCTCAGTCATTTATAGGTACACAAAAAAAATTTGACTGTTGAGCATTTGATAAAGCAAGAAGCATCTCCCTTGCTAAAGGGTAATACTTAACACTGTTAGTCTGTAGTATGGTTCAGCTGTCAATAGTGATATGCTAATAAGTAAAAAATAAGGGACAAGGGTATCCTTTTAAGCTTACAGTTTCCTCAAGTCTACATTAAAAGCTTTGTATCTCCTCCACCATATGTCGAACCTCTGATAAAAATAACCTGTTCTGGGACCCTTCCCAGCTCGGTCTTCTTTGATTGTGCCTAATAAGAAAACGTAACTATCAGCTCATTACCAAGATAGACATTTTTTTAAAAGAACAATCTCATATTTTCAAGAGTCAATGTGCAAGTTAGGACAATGCAAGAGAGCAAAATTTCACACGCAAGCATTTAAAGTATATAAATGCCATGTGTGTTAGTGAGCTGCAATTGATCTTAGATTCAATAGATTTTACCGAGGAATATATGTACATGATAAAGTCACTGTTGCACAATGTTTGGAAAAGCTTTTTGAAGGACACTCCATGGCTCACTTCCTTTTCGAAGGTTAATTGCTTCTAAGCACGAAAGAAAAACAATTTATCGATGAAAACCTACATGGTACACCTCATCACTTGAATCATAACCGAAGTGTGTGTTAGGCACCCCATGGAGCACTTCTCTTTTGAAGTACACACTTTAGACATGATAGGAGGGTAAGAACACTTTTCGACTAAAATTAAAATGCCCCTGTACTCCATCTTGACACACATGCACATGCGTGCATGGATGCAGACACACAAATGGAAATCCTGGTTCCCAAATTCATGGACCCACGCACATTAATTTTCTTAATGAACACCAAGCAGGAAACTGTGTTGGAAACTTGAAAACTCTCTGCTCTAACTTTTAATCATGCAGAATCAGCATGCTTTTGAAGTTCTATTCCTTGAGATTTTCAAATGAAATTGCTTTTGAGAACCTAAGAGGACTAGTTTCTCAATTTTCCAAGAGCCTTAAGAAATTTGGTTCCTTCATTTCCACTGGTTTCACTAGTTTGCTCTTGAGGCCAAACACAACCCTATCTAGACTTGTATTCCTACACAATGGGTAATGGAATGTTGCAATGTATACCAATTCATACGTATCAACCTGCATTGTTAATCATCTGAAACTGAGAACTTTTAGTTGCTATTGAATTATTGAATAACAGATACTAATAATACTGAATAATATCAAGAGCCGTCTACCTGTTTTAGACTAGAGACAGTTGAGTCATATGACAGTAAAATTTCAAACCAAAGTTCCCAAACAACTTTCTCGCTGATGCATCCTGGATCAGGAAAAACTATACTGCCATATAGTATGGTACAAAAACATGATGAATTTGGTGGTTGAATTATGTTCATTTCTTGCCAGATAACTATATTCAGTAAGCAAGTTTTTCTAGCGTCCCTCCAGAAGAATATCTCATACCGAATTTAGTTAATCTTCTTCAAACCCCCATCAAGATAGCTTAGGCCTTCCATCCTCTTTCATACCCCTTGATTAGAAGTCCTAGACAAAAAGCTGCCTCAGTTATTTGGTATACAACTTAGTAGATGATTGCATTTCCTTGTCCAAAATTGTCGTCAAAGTTGCTCACTTTTAACCTTCTGCCCTTCCTTTTTTTTTTTTTTTTTGCTTCTACTATTCCATCATGTTTGTATGGACCCATTGCATCCCTCGACATTACGATCAAAATAAATAAACTGCAAGTCAAATGTGTTAGATCAAGAAAAGATAAACTTTTGCTTTAATAGATAAAACCCTAATTAATCTCAAGATTGTTCATGTCAAATTATTGAGATAATTAAGAAGATGTGGAACCATACCTGAATCCATGGAGTAGGATGTGAATCTTGAGATTTGAGATGTAGATCTTCAAAATCTTGTACGTATTATACGCTCCTTAGAGAAACTCTAATCCTTCTGAAGATGGGAAATCAGAAAGAGATTCTGTCGAGATTTGGGGAACCACAACCCTATTTATAACTAATATCAGTTATTCATAATTATCAATTCAGCCTATTATATAATTAATAATTATATTTTGGTCTCTATACATAGGAGACACATACTTTAATTATGCATTAAAAGTCCAAACCCTAAATTAGATCGTTTTAATGGGCTAACCTTAATTAATAACACATAATACATATTTATTTAATATATTGGCCTATATATTGGATTTAAATCCAACAATCTCCCACTAGGGCGATATATGTTACTATATAAATATGAATTATGATATAACCTTATGAGCTCATGAATTTTGCTATCAAACAATATGCATCCTTAACAACCTCGTCTATCAGTTATATCAACATAGGATCAAAGCGATCTTCATTGCATTTGTCGCAACAAGACCCATCAATGGTTACGTATATCAATACAACCAACAACACCGATCAAGCATGGATGTGTAGCATGGAAATTTCATGTAGTGTGATCTTAACATACTTATTTCTAACTGGCCCACCTTAAAACCTTAGTGGGATCAGCCATACAAAAAACAGAGTGAATATGAACCGAATACTTTATATTGTAGTAAATAGTTATATAATATCCATAAAATTATGACAAATGTGTCTATAAATAAAAGCATCTAAAATACAAATTCTCACTAAAATTACATATCCTGAAGAGATAAAACATCCATATGAGCAGTGTGCTCATGAAAGACCTTGGGTGGTAATCCCTTAGTCAGCGGATCCGCAATCATAGAGTTGGTCCCAATGTTTTCTATAGACACAAGTTCACTCTGAACTCTTTCTTTAACAACTAAGAAGTTGATGTCTATATGTTTTGACTTCATCGAGCTCCTGTTGTTAGAATATAACACTGCTGACTTATTGTCATAAAATAACTTAAGTGGACTTTCAATACCGTCCATAATTCGTATCCCAGTAACAAAATTTCATAGTCATATTCCATGATTAGACACCTCATAGCATGTTACAAACTCAGCTGCCATAGTGGATGAAGCTATGAGTGTCTGCTTAGCACTCTTCTAGGATATAATTCTTCCAGTAAGCAGGTAGATATAGCCTGAAGTAGATTTCATGCTATCTTGGCATCCAGTAAAATCGGAGTCAGAATACCCAATGATCTCTAACTGGTCCGACCTCTGATATGAGAGCATGTATTCTTTTGTTCTCTACAAATACCTCAAGAGTCGCTTGGCTGCTTTCCAGTGATCCATTCTAGGATTACTTAAGTATCTGCCCAACATTCCAATCACGTACGCAATATCCGGATGCATACACACTTAAATGTACATTAGACTCCCTACTGCTGACGCATAAGGAATCTGCTGCATCTCCTTAATCTCAAAGTCATTCTTAAGGCATTGATTGAGATTGGATTTATCTCCTTTAGCCACGGGGGTGTTGTCTAGTTTACAATTTTGTATGCCAAACTTTGTAATAACATTATCGATATAGCTCTTTTGTGATAATCTAAGTATACCTTGGGAGCGATCCCGATATATATATATATGCCTAATACAAAATAGGCATCCCCAAGATCTTTTATCTTAAATTTTTTTGAGAGAAATCTATTGGTTTTGTGCAATAAGCATATATCATTGCTAGCAAGCAATATGTCATCGACATATAAAACCAGAAAAATATGTTTATTCCTACTGAACTTGTGGTATATACAATCATCGACTACATTCATTTCAAAACCGAATGAAATGATAACTTGATGAAACTTATAATACCACTGACGAGAAGCTTGCTTAAGCTCATAAATGGATTTCTTCAATTTGCAAACCATCTTCTTTGCATCTCCTGACACAAAGTTTTCTAACTGCACCATATAAATTGTTTCATCAATAACGCCGTTGAGAAACACACCCTTTACATTCATCTGATGTAGCTTAAGGTCAAAATGTGCCACAAGTGTCATTATTGTTCTAAAAGAGTCTTTCAATGAAACCGGAGAGAAAGTCTCTTTATAGTCAATGCCTTCTATCTGTGTAAAGCCTATTGCGACAAGATGAGCTTTGTACCTCTCCACATCACCTTTCTAGTTCCTCTTGGTTTTAAATATCTATTTACAACTAATGGGCTTCGTACCTTCAGGCAACGGGACAAGGTCCCAAACGTTATAGTATTTCCTCATTTATGGCATCAATCCACCATTGAGATTTAGAACTTCCATGGCTTGATAGAAGTTGATAGGATCATCTTCCACCATATTGATATTCTCCTTATGTTCTTGAAGAAAGATAATGTAATCATTTGGAACCACACTTCTCTTTTTTCTAGTGGATGTTCTTAATGGCACAGGTTCTTGAGGTGGTAGAGTTTATTTTTCTGGAATAATTTCTGGAATGAGAGGTTCTTTGACATTGTCTTGATTTGAATCTGTTTCTTAAACAATGTCAGGAATGGAAGTCTGATCAATGTCAATAGCAGCTATATGAATATTAACATATTCCTCTTCAAAGACAACGTCCTTAACCTTATCCCCCCCCCCCACAAACTCAACATCCTCAAAGAACCGAGCGTTTTCTGTCTCAAATATTAACTTGAAAGCAGGATCATAAACTTGTAACCCCTGGATCTCTCGGAGTAACCAACAAAGTAGCAGCTAACAGTTCTAGAGTTCAGTTTCTTTTCATGTGGTTTATAAGGCCTAGCCTTAGCTGGACATCCCCAAATGTGCAGATGCTTCAGACTAGGCTTTTTGCCCGTCCAAAATTCATTAGGGGTTTTAGCAGTCGCTTTAGTGGGTACTCTATTAAGTATATAAGTTGTAGTCTTTAATGCTTCTCCCCAGAGAGATTCTGATAAGTTAGAATAACTAATCATGCTCCTTACCATGTTCTTGAGCGTTATGTTTCGTCTTTCGGTAACACCATTCATGATAGGAGAACTAGGCATGGTGTACTGTAGGACGATACCGCACTCATCTAGGAATTTAGTAAACTGTCTTGGACGTTGTTCACTTGAACCATTATATCTACCATAATACTCACCTCCACAGTCAGATCTAACTCTTTTGATACTTTTGTTGAGTTTGAGTTGGTTCTCAACTTTAGCTTTGTAAGCTTTGAACACGCCCAGTGATTGAGACTTTTCATATATAAGATAAAGGTAGCCATAACACGAAAATTTATCTATGAACGTGATAAAATATTATTGACCATTCCAAGAAACTATAGGAAATGACCCGCAAATATCTGTATGTATCAGTTCTAAGACGTCTGTAGCCCTGTTAGCACTGAACCTCCTTATGTTTGTTTGTTAATTTTTTTCTTTACACCTCGAGTGCTTAATTGTAAGGTTTCATGATATGAAGTAACTATATCAAGCAAATAAAGGTTATCGGCATAAGATAAATAACTGGTACCATCCAGATTTAAATTCTAAAAAAGACTAAACTTGTCATTTCCAAAAGAATAAAAATAACCAAATTTGTCCAGCACAGAAATAGAAACCAAATTCCGTCTAAATGACAGTACTACATAAGTCTCTTTAAAATCCAAATAACAATCAGATTTTAACAATAACCTAAATATCCCAATTGCCTCAACTTCAATCTTCTTATCATCGCCCATATAGATGTATCTTTTACCATCACTTAGCTTTTGGCAGCTTAGACAATGTTGCATAGACACACTGATGCTAGTTATAACAGCAGAATCTAACAACCACGTGTGTCTAGGTACCGAAGAAAAATTAACCTCAGAACAAATAAAATTAAAAAGTATACATTTCTTTGCACATCAGGCGTGATAGTTAGTACAATTTTTCTTCTTATGTCCCGCAACCCCATAGAAGAAACAACAATCACCATTATTTGCCTAGTGTTGTTTCTTTTGTGGTTGAGCTTATGCAACTTCCTTATTTTCCATTCTTTTCTTCACTTTATCCTTGGAAGTACTAGCCAAATGAGTTTCTGTCTTTTCTTGCTTCAACATTTCCTCTTCTTGCACACAATGTGAGATAAGCTCATTAAGAAAACTAAGTCTCCTTTTGACAATTATAGCTCACTTTGAATTGATTGAATTGTGTGGGAAGAGATATAAAAAACAAATGCACAAGCAAGTCCTCAGAGAGTTCAAGTTTAAGTGCTTGTTGCTTTGAAGAAATATGAGACATCTCCATGATGTACTCCCTAATGTTCCCTTTGCCCTTGTATCTCGTTAAGATAAGATTTGTCAAAAGTGTATTAGTTTCAGCCTTTTCATTCTTAGCAAATTTTTTCTCAATGTCCTCAAGGAACTCTTTGGCAATAGTTATCTTCTTAGACATAGTGTCCCTGAATGCTTTTGGAATGGCCCTATTCATGATCATCATACACATGAGATTTGACTTCTCCCACCTCTCCATGTTCTTTTTCTCATCAGTGAAACTTTTGTCCGTAAGAGGTGTAGGAGAAGGAAACCTTAACGTAAGGTCGATATCCATGACTCCGAAAACTATTATGACGTTTTCTTGCCATGACTTGAAGTTAGTGTAATTTAGCATAAGAATGAAATAAATGTTGACGGTGATGTTTGAAGCAGAACTAATAGCTGAGTCAGAGAACAACATAAGAAAATAAATAAGCTCACATAAGAAACCAAATCAAAATTTATGAATTCAAAATTGACAATACCCATCTCAAGATACCTAACACAACACTAATATTTAGTGTTTGGATAAAAATATTAATTTGTAAGTGATACTCTTGGTGTAGTGATCAAACATTGACAATAAGACATGTCAAACAATAAACCTTTCTTTGGACTATTTATTGTTCACATGTTAAACCAAATAATTGTCATATATTTATCATCACAGATATGCATATGGTTTATTCAAATATTAACCTTCCTTTGGGTTGATTAATATTTGCATAAACAATACACACATTACCGTTTTGATATTTAAAATAAATTGACCTACACAAGAGAGATTACTTTGGTAACATGTTGTTTCAATTAATTCTTTTCAATACATCATATACTTTAATAAACTTTGATGCCAATGTTTTGAACCCAATAAAATAAATAATAGAAAATAATAATCCAAATTCCAAACAAAACAAAAAGAACAAAAATTTTGTTCGGCCCGTGGGGTAATGTGTGCTGGCCTACCCGTTCAACACAAATTGTGAGATAAGTAGGCCGGCCTGGTTTCTTTCAAATTTTATTTTATTTTTTGATTTTCTTAATGGGCTAGCTATGAGCGAACCACTTTAATTATCTTTTTTAATAGAGAATGGGCCTGTTGGAAAAGCAGCGCACTAAAATAAAGAAAATGGTACTGTAGCAAAAAACCAACAACAAAAATTCGTGGCACTTGCAAAATCGGTGGTACTGCAGGAATTTTCTGTAGCGGCGCTGTAGCAGCAAAAAAATTCACAGCGTTGTAGCAAAACTGTACTGTAGCATTTTTTTGAATCCGAAATCATGAACAATATATATAAAAGTAAGAACTACCAAATATTATTCTCAAATTAAACAATTCAAAAGAGAAGATTGTTAAATTTGAGAACACACACGAGAATCACATCACAAATTAAAATTGATTCTCAATATACTAACATGAACACCGCTCTGATACCAATTGTTAGATCAAGAAAAAAAAATAAACTTTTACTTTAATAGATAAAACCCTAATCGATCCCAAGATTATTCATGTCAAACTATTGAGATAATGAAGAAGATGCGGAACCATACCTGAATCCATGGAGTAGGATGTGAATCTTGAGTTTTGAGATGTAGATATTCCAAATTTTGTATGTGTTATATTCTCCTTAGAGAAACCCTAATCCTTCTGAAGATGAGAAATCAGAAAGATGCTCTACGTCGAGGTTTGGGGAACCACAATCCTATTTATAACTGATATCGGTTATTTATAATTATCAATTCAGCCCATCATATAATTAATAATTATGGTTTGGTCTCTACACATAGCAGGCTCATACTTTAATTTTGCATTAAAAATCCAAACTCTAAATTAACAAGGAACATTGCTTTCCTCCCGTACTCCAGCAATTTATTCATCTCTGCCAAAATTATCGAATTGTTTATAATTTAACAAGGAAAAAGGGGGGAAATTTTTCCTCATACATGAGAACTTGAATTTATCTTCATCAAAAGCAACTTAAATTTAAGCTAAATGCAGTAAATAACACGTATATGTTTGATAGCCGCATAACGTCAAACACTTCATCCTCAACCCCAAAAAGATTGTCTCAAAGTTTGGTTTCAAAACACGCGAGTGCTTTCATCCTGCGCACTGTTAGTGTAATTATCATTTTCTCATAGATTAATTGGAAGAATTGGAAGTGCATAAATTTTGAAGAGAGAATACATACTTTAGACGTGGTGGAGTGTAGGCTGTCTAAAAATCACAATAGATAGCTTATCCCCTATCAAACACCGATGATGGAAGTTACAATCTGACGACTTTCAGAAGGTTACAATTTGAAGACTTTCACGTAGATCGCTGAAGGTTACAAACTGACGACCTTCACGACAGCCGATGGAAGCTCTAGTTCAACAGCATTCACAATCAACATCGGGAGTTACAAACTGACGACTCTCATATTCTCAAGGAGCCAAGACGAAGATTACAAGACAATGATCTTTGCAACGCTATGACAAAAGAGATTACTCGTTAATAATCTCTTCAAGGCAAGACGCGGAGGTCCTCCCCATGTGTCAACAGTAAAACGCCAGGGTCGAAACCCGCGTTATAATATCAAAACGCCAGGGTCGAACCCCGCGTCACAACATCAAAAACGCCAAGGTCGATCCCCGCGTTACGACATCAAAACGCTAGGGTCGAAACCCGCGTTACAACAAGCCAAAACGTGAGTGACCCTCGCGTTCATTGGTGTTCAGCCAACACCCAACCTCGCGTCTCAATTCTAAGAGGCGAAGTTAGGGTCCTGAACGCCAACGTGGGCGTTTGACTCATTCAACATGAGCTGAACAGTTCTAAAACTGTTTCCCACGATTTGGGGTCAGTTATACCCCACTTAGGAGAGATTTAAGGGGCGGTTACACCCCCCTAATCCCCTATAAATAGGGGTAAACTCAACTGAGTTATGGGGGCTTCTCTTCGACCTTCTGCTTGGCTGGCATTTTCGGATCTAGACTTGGCAGCAAAGGGGGAATTTCTGGGCAGCAACAGGAGCTTAGATCATCTTCGACAGCGAGCTTCTTCATCCTTGGCTTATCAACCGAACTTTCGGTTTCAAATCAACTCTTTCACAGAGTTCTAACTCGTTCAGAGTTCTTCAAAACTCGTTCAGAGTTATCAACTCATCAAGAGTTTCAAACTTGCCATGCAAGTTCTCCACAACGTCAAATCGTGAGGAGAAGACATCGTTCCAGTGAATCAAAACGTCGGATCGTCAACGGAGAGCAAACTCGACGCGAGCATTCGAGGGAGGCACTCCATCGCCACCGTGAAGAACCCAGTTTTAAACAAAGGGGAAGAACCAATTTTGTTCTCCTCTCTTTTGTAATCAAGTTGTAACCGAGATCAAAGGAATCAATTCAAATTTTCTTTTATCTTCCTTATTGCAATTTTTCCACATACATGGAGATTAGAGGGCAATTTGGTCTTTTCCTCCTAATGCTTTGTTGGGATGCGGTGAATGAGGATTACAGGACAGAAGGTAAATGGAAATGGATTCACCTTGTTTGAAAATTTTTTGGGAAAATTGCTTCCACACACACACACACACACACACACACCCCCCTCCTAATTTCCTTGCAAGTGTTCCATCCACATCCAAGTCTTTTTCAACGCTCTCAAACCCCCCAAAAATAAACTTATTATTTTCTGAGCCCCCAAAACACAAAACCCAAGAGTTAAGACGATAATATCATTTCTCTCTCTCTCCCTCTCTCAGTTTCTCTCTCTTAGCTTTCTCTCTCATCAGATCAATGGAGATTTCAGCTAGGGAATCTTGCAGGGATCAGAAGCCCCCCTCTCCTTCAACCTCGCCCAACAGCAGCTCGACAAGCAGCACGAGCTCCAACAATGGAGCTCAGCCATCAGCATCCCTCCCTTCTCTAACTCCCAAATGAAACCCTAACCCTAACCCTGACCCGAACCCTAATCCGTACCCAACGACCTTCATCCAAGCCCACACACAATCCTTCAAACAAGTCGTCCAAATGCTCACCGGATTCGCACAGACCACTGTCAAGAACCAAAGTTCCAGTTTTGTCCCTGCTCCCCCAAAAAACCACATCCCTCTAGTCTCGAAATCAAACAAGAAACCAGCTTTCAAGCTCTACAAGCGACGAAGCAGCATGAAGAACCTCAAGATGATCAATCCCTTGATCCCCTCCGCCGCCACCTTCACTGCTCGCCGGCAGCCGGGGATTCTGTCTCCGAGCGTCCTCGATTTACCGAAGCTTATGTTGAGTCCCGTCACTCCTTTAAGCCCTAATCCTTTCAATAGACCGCTAGTGAGTTCGAATTTGGGGATCTCGGTCTCGCCGGAGGATCGAGCCATCGCTGAGAAAGGGTATGATTTGCACTCGACGCCGAGGCAGGGGACGCCGAGAGACGCTGAACTACCCTAAGCTTCTGCCTCTGGTTCCGAGAGACGCTGAACCGTCCAAGTTTATTTTGACAATTCAATGTTTGGAATGCAAAAGGGTTAACCTATAATTTATGGTCAAATTTCGGCATTTTCTGCTCAGAATTGAGGTTTACGATTTTAAAGTTGGTTGTGAAGGATATGCATTGGTCGTGAAGGTGTTATGGGTTGGTTGTTAAGGTTACGAGTTGGTTGTAAAAGTTTCAGGTTTATTGTTAAGGTTACGCGTTAGTTGTGAAGGTTACGGATTGATTGTTAAGATTACAGGTTGGTTGTGAAGGTTACAGGTTGATTGTTAAGGTTACAGGTTGATTGTGACCTTCAAAATTAACTCGTAATCTTAACAATCAACCCGTAACATTCACAACCAACCCGTAACCTTAACAACGAACCCGTAACCTTCACAATCATCCCGTAACCTTCACAACTAACGCGTAGTCTTCACAACCAACCTATAACACTTTCACAACTAATGCGTATCCTTCACAACCAACTCGTAACCTTCAAAACCAACACGTAACCTTCCTTCACTACAAACTCATGGGCTTAACAATAAACTTATTATAGTGAAATAACAAGAATATATAAATTTACATACTCTAATTTAATCTCAAGTCAACTTACAACAATATCTTCGGTAAGGAGTTGATTGTGAATGTTAACTTTACAGCTAACCCGTAACATTCACAATCAACGCTTATCCTTAACAACAAACCCGTAACCTTAACAACCAACCCGTAACTTTCGCAACCAATGCATATCATTCACAACTAACGCATATCCTTCACAACGAACTCGTTGCCTTCACAACCAATGCGTAACCTTCACAACCAACCCGTAACACCTTCACAACCAAGGCGTATCATTCACAACCAACTCGTAACATTCAAAAACAACATGTAACCTTCATTCACCTTCATTCACCACCAACTCATAAGCTTAACAATAAACTTATTACAGTGAAATAACTAGACTATATAAATTTATATACTCTAATTTAATCTCAAGTCATTGATTTAAAAAAATATTAAAATATGTAAACTTAAGGGGGTTGGCGACGCAACTCGTCATCACCATCTTGATGATCGAAATTTTCTTTGCCTCATGAACGAACGCCGGGAAAGTTTCACCGCCGATGTCGATGCCGTTGAAAATTTTTAGAGGGAACTAGAATTCCTCTCCCCACGCCCACCCAAACCCATTTGAAATCATCACAGTAATATCATGAAGAGAGAGAGAGAGAGAGAGAGAGAGAGAGAGAGAGAGAGAGAGAGAGTATTATGGTCTTTACATATTTAAAACTCTTGGGTTTTATGTTTTGGGGCTCAGGAAATAATGTGTTTACTTTTGTGGTTTTTGGGAGCGTTGAAAAAGTATTGGGAGGGGGTGAAATAGTTGTTAGGAAATTTGGGGCTAGAAGCAATTTCCCCATTTTTTTCCATAATGTGAACCGAAGGAAAGGGACCATCCGTTAACCTCCATTATGTATAAGTTGGTTCCCCAAATTTGAGTGTGTAGAGGAAGTAAAAGATTCTGGACCATTATGATAAAAAATCAATAACTGATAAATGATTCTCCTCAATTCTCTTTACCAAACTCCCAAATATGATTATTACATTTTCCCTTTCCTTACATAATTACATTCCTTTCCTTTAATTTCCCTTTTTTCTTTTTCTTTTCCTCTATTGGTAAACTCCCAAACATAGAATAAGTAAAGGAAAACTGGGAACGATTTTAAAAAATGAATGGATATGTGCTGGTGTGGGTTAAAAAATGGAAGATTTGAATCCGAATGCGTCTCTTTTTTTCAATGGAAAACCCAAATGCCTCTTTAACATTTGAAAAATTAAATGAATTGTAAATAACCATTCTCATTTATATGTTCGACAACATTTTTTTTCTGAATTTGTTTATTAACCTTTATTATTATTATTATTGTTGTTGTTGTTGTCGTCGTTTTGGAATAATAAGCATAGCGTTTGTTGATGTCGTGAGACACAACAGCAAGATTAACGAGTAATCCCAAGTTTAGCAAGGGGGCTTAAGGTTGATATGAGTGATGTGAGTTCCCTCATCTCTCTTTGAAGGTTGGTCCCCTATCTATATAAGAGAGCTGCATAATAACACTTGTTAGAGGACTTGTTCGCGGGAAAAATCGTGCTTGGATACGTCGCTCGATGGTCCGTTTGTTGAATTGGCGTCGTCGAGCTGTGTAACGGGACCTATAGGCAGTTTTATACGCCTACAGATACCCCCTCCAAAGTATTTCAGCCTCGTTCTTTTATAGAAGAGTCTGGAATACTTTGGATGTGATTGTCCCAACCTTTAGTCGGTATAGCGGGACTTTGGAATGGCTTCTGTTCTGGATTCCTTTAATTCCTTCAGGCTATTCAGTGCTTTGTAGAACGCCTGTGAGGATTCCGGTGCTGCATTTATTGTCTGACCGTTGTTGGAATTTTGAACTTGAAGTCGATTCCTGATTTCTTGCTTTTTTAGCTCGAGTTGGTTGCTTCAACACAGAACTGATCATCGATTGACGGCGTCGTCTGGCGTTTGAGCTTCATTGCGACGCGTTGTCCGGCGTCCAGGCCTCATTGTAATGCGCTGTTCGACGTTTGACACAGTTTATACTCGTACGTCTGCTGGAGTATACACAGTTTAAGCTCTTAAGGTATTGGAGCGTGGCGGATACTCGAGTCACGAGACCAACCCATAGAATTGATGCGTCAATGACTCGAACTTATAGAATTTTTGGCAAATTCCCAG
This sequence comes from Asparagus kiusianus, assembly GCA_022839385.1. Taxonomy (NCBI): domain Eukaryota; kingdom Viridiplantae; phylum Streptophyta; class Magnoliopsida; order Asparagales; family Asparagaceae; genus Asparagus; species Asparagus kiusianus. The sequence continues at coordinate 108,200 of BQKN01066326.1, read as the reverse complement.
CCATCAACGGATTTGATAAGCCTTTACCGACTACCGTTTGCGTCGGGCTAGCATGCGGATTGTTTAAATCCGTTCCGCATGTGACGTTGTGCTAAAAGAGTTAACCCTTTTAGTGCTACGATATTGAATACGTAGACTTCGTCTTTCTCCTGTGAAAAGACTAAACAGCAACGTGTATGAGACGTTGACTTAGGATTTTTGGCAAATCCTCAGCCTTCAACGGATTTGAGGTGCTCTTACCGATTACCGTTTGAATCGGGCTTACATGCGGATTGTTTAAATCCGTTCGCATGTAACGTTGTGCTCAGAGATTGAATTCTCTGAGACTTTGTGCTATGATGTCGAATACATAGACTTCGCCATTGTTATGAGAATAGGCTACCCAGCAACATGTATTAGACGTTGACTTATCCCTACTTAGGCTTCGGGATAAAAGTACCCCAGAATCGAACTCTGGTGTCTTTTTCAATCGGAAAAAGACTAAACCGGCGACGCGTGTTAGGCATCGGCATATCCTTTCTTAGGATTCAGGATGAAATTCCCCATGCGTGTAAGGCATGGATTTCGGTGTTATTAATAACAACCTGCCACAATGTTGAATATGTGGACGAGTGTTCTTTTTAGCGGTTAAGAACTAACCGGCAGCGCGTGTTAGGCGCGGACTTATCCTTGCTTAGGTTTCAGGATAAAATACCCCAGAATCGAACTCTGGTGTCTTTTTCAATCAGAAAAAGACTAAACCGGCAGCGCGTGTTAGGCGCAGACTTATCCCTGCTTAGGATTCGGGATAAAATTCCTAGGATGAATCCAAGATTGATAAACTCTTGGAAAAGGTTGGTGTGGGGAAGGAAGAATTTTATATTCTATTCCCAATTTGAAAAGGAGACTCGAGGTGGGATCTCCACCCCCAGAATCCGGAAAGGTAAAACTAAGAGTGGGATCTCCACTCCGAGAATCGAAGAGATTCGGATAACCCTAACTGTCGGAAGGTTTGATTACTGAACTAAAGATGAATTTCTCGTTTTGTGGTTTTGGTCCTAACTGTAGGAAGGTTTGACCAAGCGGGAGTTTGAGATGATCCTAACTGTAGGAAGGTTTGATCACTCGATTTGAAAGCGGACCTCTCGTTCATTGGAGGAATCGAGAGGGGATTTTGGTTGTGGTCCTAACTGTAGGAAGGTTTGACCAAGTGGGGGGTTTGAGACGATCCTAACTGTAGGAAGGTTTGATCGTTCGATTTGTGGGCCTCTCGTTCATTGAAGGAATCGAGAGGGGAATTTTGTTTTGGTCCTAACTGTAGGAAGGTTTGACCAAATGGGAAAGGAGAGTAAGAGTACAAATTACTGTAAGATGTTGGTTCGTGCAAATTACTCAAAGGGGGTTTCTGATATTAAGTGATAAAGACTTAACAAAAACGGGGTTCTGACAATTCGTCAGTGATTTCAAGAGTGTTTAGTGTTTATCACTTTATTCATAATGATCGGGTTATCCCTAAGAATATTATATTTAACATTCTTCCGGGAACTTCCCGTTACATGAATTATCGACCCCCAGCTTTCTTTACAAAACTGGGTGCACGATCGGGTTATCCCTAAGAGTACCACGCGCGGCACTCTCCAGGAACTTCTCGTGGAAGAAAGAAAATAGTTTAGACTCATATACCTATTGGAGTATCAGGGAGCAGTTTAACCTCTTATACCGGTCGGAGGATTGAGAAGCAGTTTATACTCGTATACTCTTCGGAGTTTTGGGATACAGTTTATACTCGTGCACCCACTGGAGTCTCACCATTCTTGACTGGCTTACTCCAGCGTTATGACGCCGGCTTCAACCAAGGTCTGGATACTGTTCTTCAGAGTAAAGCAGGCCTTGGTGGGATGAAGGATCCTCCTGTAGTATGCGCAGTACTTCGGATCCGCGGTATTATCAGCTTCCTCTTGATTCGTGATCGGTGGGAGCTTGATCTTGTTATTGTCAAGGAGGGATTTGAAGATGGCTGGAACATCTTCGTCCTTGAAGGAGTACTCTTTTTGAGGCCTCTGATCCGAAGTCTTCTGCTGTCTCCGGGACTGCTGTTGTGACGTTTGATTAGCGTCAACAGCCGCTGCAGGTGTTTTGCCCTTACCACGGGAGGCGAAGCTTGAGTTTGGAGGATTAGTCGTCGATTGACTCCTCTCGGCCTTCTTCCTTCGGAGGAAGCGTTCAGCTTGTTCCTCTCTGACCTTCAAATCTTTCCAAGTGTTGGACGGCGCTGTTCCCATTGCTTCCAACACATCCAACGAAAGATTGTTGTGGCAGGTCTGGAGAATGAACTCCTCCGTGATCGGGTCCCGGCAATTTAACGCTTTGTTCCGGAACCTTTTGACGAAGGTTTCGACTAACTCCCCGTCCTTTTGTTTCTCGTCGAGCAACGTTCCGATGGATATCTCGGTGTCGTCGTCGAAGAAGTTAGCGAGGAATTTTGTCTCCATGTCGTCCCAGCTATTCACGCTTCCTGGCTTGAGGCGGCGATACCAATCGAAGGCGGCTCCGCGAAGAGTGCCAACGAATGACCGCACCATCAGAGGCTCATTGCCGGAGATAACACCCAGGTGCGATTTGAAATAAATCAAATGCTGAGTGTGGGAACCTTTCCCATCGAACGGCGTGAAGTTGATCAGACTAAACTTCGCCGGATAGGGGATTGATTCCCACTCCCTTGGGTATGGACAAGGAATGCCCGTTTTCTTCACCTCTTGAGCGGACATCAAGGTATTGATTTTGCTCTCGAGGCTTTTGATCTTCAAGTTCTCACCTGTATCTTCGTTGGCATCCTCATTACCACCCCCTGCGTTGATGGGAGGGTCATCGGCATTGCGAGTTTCATCCGTATCCGTATGTTCAACTTCTTGAACAACCTGATTACGGTGGCTTGGTTCGCCTTGCTGGTTCCTCAGTGCCTGGATTTGCTGCTCATGCATCTCCCTCATGGTCTGCATGGCCATCTGCATCTCGAGCCTGAAGGTCTCCTGTTGTTTGGCCATGGCTTCTTCAAGCATCTTGGCCACTTGTTCCGTGCTTATCATGAATGACTCGCGGGGTTCTCCTTCGCTGGATACGGTGTTATCAGACGCAACTGCAGAGCATGCATCCAATTCCTCATCTTCTGAAGGTGGTCTTATCTGAACCCTACCATACGTCCTTCGTGAGATGGCTCTGGACTGCAAACGGGTTAGACGCCGGGATGCTCCCAGAATTGATTCGAGATCATCCCGTGTCAATGTCCTTTTGCTGGTCACGTTAGCGGTGACCTTTGGAAATTCTCCATCTTCAACCACCGCTCTCCTTCGTTGGGAACGCGTAGGCCTTGGCTTTGGCGTCTTAGTGCTGAGTCTTTCAAACACCGAAACCCTTTCGGGGACCGTCTTAGTGCAATTACACTGAGACAATACCGCCCGAATGAGTTTGGAACAGGGGCACTGAGTCTCGAGCCTACGAGGGCTTCTCTTTCTTGTCTTGCTCGTACCCCCAGCACGATAGTACAACTCGTCAATTTGATCGGAGTAACCTATCGTGTGTTGGCACGATTTCTCAGGTATAACGTTATCATCATCGGATGACAACGTTTCCTTCTGAGGATGAATCGCCTTCTTTGGGCTTTCAAAGGTCACGCGTCTTGAAACGCGCCTTTGTGGGCGTGAATTCTCAACGGGCTCCCGAACTTCGATACGCAAGGTAGTGCGCTTATAATACACGGCGCTTGCGAATGCGTTCTTCCAGCGTTGAGCGGTTCCGTTTGACACGGACCCATTTTGTTGTTGGCGGCTTGGAAGAGGCGCCATTCATCTGCTGTTGTTGAGGTTGTTTGCCTCTTCTGTTTTTCAGCTCCGCCTTGTAGCGGACTCCATCAACAGATTCCATCGCCTTTGCGAATTGTTTCGCAAGCCGTTGATGTTGCCTTTGGCGGGCTCTCTTCGAGAGAGTCACTACGCCTTCGGTAACGGAGGATTTTGCCAGAGCGGATCTGACCTGGTTGGAGGTTGGGGAGATCTCACCCAATGCAGCTTCGGCATCAAACGGGGCGAGATCTTCGTTGGTAGCTTCAACATCTTCGTACCAACGAAGTTTCCTCTTGGAGGAGAACTTTAGAAACTTGGACTTGCGGGAGGAGGTAGATCCGGACGAGGACGACAGGTACGTCTCGAACTTCTGTTGGTCGAACTCGTATTCGACCTCCTCCACGACCGGGATCGGGATCCGCGGCTGCGACGCAACGATCTCGTCGGCGAGATCGGTGGCTCCCACTGTGGTCGCCAGATTGTTCGTGGGAAAAATCGTGCTTGGATACGTCGCTCGATGGTCCGTTTGTTGAATTGGCGTCGTCGAGCTGTGTAACGGGACCTATAGGCAGTTTTATACGCCTACAGGACTGGAGTTGGGTTTTTATTTTTTTGAAAAGAGTTGGGTTTTTCGGTGGTTCCTCCAATGGTCAAGTTAGTATTTGAGCATGAGTGGAGAAGAGACCAATGAACTGAAAATAGTTTTAAGTATGTAGAAGTTGCATACTTGTTGCCCCCTGGGGCTTCCCCCTCTAGCCCCCCCGGTTAGTAGGCAATGAGCCCCTGTATATACCCAGCTGAGAGGGGTAATATATAATTGTGACCGATTCCAGGCAGGCAGCTGACTCGACAAACAACTAACAAGTTTTGACTGTGAGTGACATGGCTCATCCATGTGGTCAGTGCAAAGCGACAAAAGCTACTTGGTTTGGTGCTGACGGCCTAATGAATCATAAAGTCTTTTGGGACTAGAACGATGGTGATTTTTGACAATATATTTAATGTGATAGTGACTGGCTGTTGGGGGGGGGGGGTGTTCAAGGATACATCACCTCTGTAGTTGTCCGGTGGAGGGACGACTAATATAGCCTTTTTACTCGGCCTCGAGAATTGTTGGCTGAGATAGTGGGTCGAGTGTGGAGGCTTATGACTCAATCTAATAGGTAGGTCGGCATATACCACCTTTCGAGTCGTCCATGTAAGTTGTCGACCCAGCTCTTAGTGAATGAGGGTGGTCGACTTGGTTGATGAGGTCAAGTGAGAGCTGGTCTCAACTCGGCCTAGCTTGGGGGGGGGGGGGGGGGGGTTCGAGTGTTTAGGCTACCCGAGTCGCCTCTGGCGAGGGTGAGCTGGTATGATTGATTAATGCTGACATGGGACACGTGTCGACTCCAAGAAGAAAATTAACACTTAGGTTAATTGATGTCATAATAGAGTTGGTTGCTTTTATTCAGTCTAAACATACACACGAGGGTAAGATACAAATAGCATAAATGAATACATTTGATAATTCTTGAGGGGGACCAATAACCACATATTTCGAAGGATGCAGCATCTACGACGATAGAGTGAGCAGCTGCATTGAGGGAACTATGTGTGTAGGAAATTGAATTGTTTTTTTTTAATAAAAATGAATTATATTAGAAAGAGTGTTGGTCATAATGGTACGGTAATTATTTAATGAGATTTGCTTCCGTGCTCTAAAAATAGAATTTTTTAAAATTTTTAAATTGACAAAAATAATAAATTAGTTAAAATAAGAAATGGTGTTATAGTCTTTCAAAAATCTCTTTCTCAATCTCACGTCTCAGTTCCACCCGCACAAAAGAAAAAAAAAAAGAAAAAAAGAAAATAACCAGTTGAATTTCCTTACTTGTAGCTTCTCTTATTTTTGCATACTGAGGGGCTGTTTGGTTCGTTTCCTTGATATAGAGAAATACAATTCCATGTAAAGAAACACAAGTTTTGAGTTTTCCAAACTTTTCCAAGAAATAGATTGTTTTGCTTTGGTTCGCACATAAAAAATGGTGGGAAACCAATGTATTTATTTTTCTTGTGTTTGGTTCGCATAGAAAAAAAGGAAAACTTTTGTAAACAAAGCAGAGAAGGAAAAAATCTGACGTGACAGAGTTTTCATCAATTTTACTTGGTTGGGGAAGGAAATCGGAGAGGGAAAAAAATCTTAGTTGGCGGCGATTTCAGCAGAGTTTTCCCTCTTCCATCCGAGCGAACCAAAGCGGCACAAAGAAATGGACGGAAACAAAAAAAACTGACGTGGAGAGCTAAAAATCTGACGTGGAGGGGTTTTCTGAGTTTTCCACACATTATAATAGCGAACCAAACAGCCATTTACAAAAGTTTTTCTTTTTTTTCTATGCGAACCAAACACAAGAAAAATAAATACATTGGTTTCTCACTATTTTTTATGTGCGAACCAAAACAAAACAATCTATTTCTTGGAAAAGTTTGGAAAACTCAAAACTTATATTTCTTTACAAGGAATTGCATTTCCCTATATCAAGGAAACGAACCAAACAGCCCCTGATAGAAAATACATGTCCTGCACGGTTTGCAGTTTTTTCCCATTCAATCAAATTTACTTCCTAATCTCACAAATGAGGTTAATTAGAAACCAATCGAACCCTCCTCACGCTAGGCAGTCTATTTCCAAAAGAAAATCTATCTTTATATAGAAAAACAAATAATTACTGATTTGAAGAACGAGAAATTTAAGGGCTTAACAACTACATCATACCATATAATTAAATTTTTTAAAAAAGGAAAAATAAGAGGCACCTTTCATGGCGTTCTCTTTCTCTTCACGAGATTTTTTGGAGTCTAACCGGTTTCTTCTAATGGAAAGTGCGGAGAAAAGCTTCGGTTTTAATAGTTAATTAAAGAATTCTAATTAATGATAAATTATGTTTCTCCCATAAATTATATTTCCTAAAATAACCTTTTTACCCATAGTTAATTACAATTTTGGGTGTGAATCACCTCATAACCGTCAAATCTATCTACCTAGAATTGTTAGAGCTATTTTTAAGGAATTTATTTACGGATATGCCATCATTGCTCCAACTAATCTCTGTGAAGCACCGAAGCTGTAGGCTTATTTAATAGGTGGCATCTTCAAGACATACAAAACAACCATCTTGAAGCACATAAGTTTCTATTTTTGCTTTTGTTTTTCCCAAAAGACACGTGGCTCAATTATTGTAATCTACTTCTTTATTACTAAAGGAGAACAATAAGAATGAACAGTAAAAAATCCCCGTAATAACTGCTAACTGCGGTTCTTAAATCCCCGTAATAATCACCATCTAACACCCACTTTCACAGCAGTTATCGTTCCCCTTAAACCGGAGAAGAACTACCCAAAACCAATTTTAGTGTCTTCTCTCTGCGCAACTCTCTCCATCTCTCTATTTTTCTCCATCTCCTTTCCCAATTCCCCCTAAATAACTTCCTACCAAACCTACGTTGTCATCTCACTCCTCGGTCGAGTTCTCATCGGCATTCTCCTCGATCGAGTTCTTAAAATCCTCGGCATTCTCGCTCGAAAGGACGATCCCTTTGATCCTCACAAACTGAAGTAGTAAGGGCTCCATCTTCGATCCCTTCCCAGACTTCCCAGTCTTCCCCCTTTGATCCTCGGCGTTCGCTGGGGCCCGCGTCGACTGGAAGGAGATTGCAGATCATCGCCTTCTCTTCTTCTTTTGAACCGCGAAAAGAAAAAGGAAACGAAGGTGAAAATATCCAGATCTCTGCCCTCTCTCTCTGTAAAGTTCCCACCTTTTTCTCCCATCTCGATCGTCACTGCCTCCGTCTCCGACCGTCGTGACTCTGGAATCAGCGCTGATTTGAAGTCTCGGGTAAGTGTTTTGCTGCTTAATTTCATGAATTCCCTTTTTATTTGAATGTATTTGTTCTGCAATTATGAATTAGAGATCCTGACTTGGTTTGCTGATCGCGTACAAAATCGAAATTGGAAACCAAATATATCTCGAATATAATCTTGAATTACAGAAATTTTTGTTTGATTATATCTTCGATTTGATCTTGAATTACAGAAATTTGATGGTTATTGAATTACCAGATAAGCCCCTTTCCTTGAAATGTTTCAACTACGGAACAACATCCAAAATGAGAACTCTCTGCAGAAATTTTGATTTTTGTTAGACTGGATATCAGCCTGAGCATCCCTATGGTTGATTCTAAAATTCCTGCCCAAGTTTACAGTGAGAAAGAAAATATTTTTATAAAACATGGGAGAGAAACTGTCAAGTAGGAAAACTACCCTATTGGTCAAGTAGATTAAACTTTAAAACAATTCATCATGAACAACCATCCAAAACATATCTTAAACTATACTATATCTATAATGTTGAAGGCAGAGCATGTACTTGCCTGAGTGGCTTATGTCAGTATCTTATTGAGCGTGGTTGCAAAAATTCTCTGTGTTAGAGTTCACTCCAAGAAACTCAGGCAAGACAAACCAAGAATTGTATACACATTTTCTCTTGAGACATGTATGGAAGTGCATGTATTTATGTGTATTTTTTTAGAGATCAATTTTTATAACTTATTCCTTTGTCAAAGAGTGAGTTTCAAGCATGCACATGTATTAGCCATGTGCAAACTGCACATGGAAAATATATACCTGGATTTTACAAGATGAAGATTTGAA
>BQKN01066326.1:68737-99682 GCA_022839385.1 Asparagus kiusianus | reverse complement strand
GATTTTACAAGATGAAGATTTGAATTTTTGCTTTACAATGGTGTGCATGTCAACCAAAAGGTTTTGCATATTTGTGTATGTGCGGTGCACATCATATGTGAAACTATGAAGTTTTATTTTGTGTCGGAGATCTTTCAGAGGTAAGTTATAATGTCATTAAGGAACTGCATTTGTAAAACATAGGTCTCATGAGCTATCTACTACAAAGCTTATAAAAGGTGCCAAACTCTGGTTTGGCACAGAAGGTGAAGTAGATTGATGTTCTTCTAAACGTGAGATTTGTAATGTGCTATCTGTATGATATCCAAATTCATGTGATCTAGGTTTATAACATGTACTCCTACATACCATGAGACAAATGTTAACGAGTTCTGAAAGGAAAATTTTAAAACTTCGGACTCGAGCTTGGGTACAGTAGTATAGAAATACTATATGTATGAATTATGTGCCATGATGTGTATATATACACTTCTTTTAAAGTGTATATCTGGTGAATGTATTACACTATGGCCTATTATGAAACATTAGCATTCAGAACATACATACAAACATATATTGTGGTTTGATATGCATAACATGTATCAATATTTGATCATCTACAGTGGATGGGTTATGACATTTCTAGACATGTTGTATTTCTTATATCTACATATTAACTTATCAGGTCACATGATTTGTAACTGTTGTGGCATATATCATGTCCACCAGGGAAGTGTTCATGGATTTTGATCCTGTGCTGGTTGCTAAATTGAATGAGAAGAAGATTATAGCACAAGGAAGCACTACCAGTTCATTATTATCTGAAGCAAAGCTCCACGCCGTCATTGAAAATGCACTTCATGTTCTTAAGGTGTGTTCCTGTCTTTATTTTGCTTTCTTTATTTTTTTTTCTTTTGTTTTTTGTTGCTTCGCATTTATTTATGTTTGCACTATATTTGGACATTTTTAAATTTGAAGGTTTAGCCTACCACTTACAGCACTACAAAAACACAGTATCAATGTGATTTATATTTTTTTGGATATTGGGTAAAATGTTGTTCTATGATTGCTGAGAAATTCAAATCCTTTATTCAGTCTCCCTTTGATCAGCCGAATTAGATCCCCCCCCTTGCACAATGTCATTGCATATTGATTAAGTTGGTGGAGATAGTTTGAAGATATATAATGAAGTAGTAATAGTGGAATGGGTTGAGGAATCATGTTGGACGTTGGAGTCATGCAACTGATATTAGATGGGGGAAAATACCATATGATGAATGCTGTAACACATGGTTGCTTTCTGCTATTTAGGCTATAATAATAACAACCAGCCTTACGTGAATTTACCGTTAAACTAATTTGCAGATAATGCAAGACATGTTAATCAGGTATAAGATAATTTTTAGATAAATTTCACGTGACAAACCATAAAAATGATGTGGGAAAAGATTGCGCAAAAAAATAATCTATAAGGATTCCGTGCTTAGCACGGGATGAAACAATGAAAAAATTGACCTTTATTGTGCTATTTCGATTCCAGTTTTGAGGATTTATTTGATCTTTAGAATTTTGGTTAATGAAGTAGTTAACGAATTGAACTTGCTCGAATATCTAGACGAATAATAATCAAACTATTTTTTAATTATTCAGTTCACTTCCACCACTATACTTCATATCTAAAGCAGAATACTTTATTTTGATAACATGTTAAATATTTGCAGAAAATCTTTTAGGATCCGTGCTTTGCACGGGTTTAAATACTAGTATTTCTATATTTATATGAAATACTTGGCTCAATTTGTTTGTTTTTAGTTTTTTTTAATCTTTGGATAATAGTATTTATTTCCATGTTAACAAAATCCTAAGTCAAAATTCCGATGAAGGTAAAATTGGATCTTACATTCAAATTTTCCACCCAATGAAAGAAAATTGTAAAAGCAAAGTATTTTAAAAAATGAGAATAATGGGCATCACTGTCACATGACTTAGAATGAAAAAAGTTGCATTAAATCATTCTGCATTAGGAAAGTAAGTACTCTGATAATTTATAATTTTGATAGAATTTTATGGAAAAAGTTAGTAGGACTTCATGTAAAAAAAGCAATTAGAATTTGGCACTTTACTAGTTTCACCAATCTAAGTGTGTTTGATCTCCAAAATTTAACCTTATTATCCAAATACAAAAAGAAACGACACATTTTCAAAAATTCATGTGCCTTGCAAATTCACACGTTTAAAAAAAAAGAGTACATTTTAAAAATATTCAAGTAAACAATAAAGATATCCCAAATACCCATAACAGATGCACATGACCGAGTCCCCCATTAGTATCCAAATACCAAATCTTTCGGATCACAGTATTCGCATCTTGTTCGGGTACGGTTCGAACTGCGACCCGTTAAGGCCCCTATAGTTGGAAGTTTTGGCGGAGCGAAAATAAAAGGTAGGAAGAAAAAAAAAGGGGGAAAAGAAAGAAGAGAAGAGATCAATAAAGGGAGAAATTTATTGGATCCATTTGTTTGCGGAGAATCCGATGGCGATGAATGAGAAGAAGAGGAGGAAGATAAAGGGCATCATCAGCGAAGACGACACCATTACGCTCTTTCAAAGGTCTCTCTTTTCTTGGTTTCGCCGTTAAAATTATGGCTTAGGTTTGAAGTTTGATTTTTTTGAGTTGAAATGCTTGATTTTGATATAAAACCCTGAAATTGGTGAGATTAGGTTGGAATATGGGTTAAATTTGAGAAATTAGGGTTTATATTGGGGTTTTTTGAGTTGAAATGCTTGATTTTTTTAATAGTACTTTGGGGTTTTTTGGGCCAAAACCTTCCAGGTATCTTGAAAAAGGCGTAACCTTTGTGTTGGGGTATTTATTAGGTGCAAATAACCCAAAACCCATTGAGCAAGACTCAGATGTTTTTCAAGAACTGAAAACAAATAAAACTACTTAAGTCGCGCACAACAAAGAAATGAAAATAAATAAATAAGAAAAAGAAAAACCATAACCCCGTTAATCATTTTAAAACATCAGACTTCAACTTCTTTTTTAGTTTTTTTTTATTTTGGGGTATATGGGGGGCGGGGCCCCCCCCCGGCTACATGGGATTAGAGTTAAAAATAGTGTAAAATTTGGGTGTATTTAAGTGCAAGTAACCCTACTTTCTCAGAAAAAAAATGAAACAAAAAGTTTAAATTTGTTTAATTAAGTTTAAATTTTCCAATGAATTACCAAGTAAAAGCATTGCAGAACTATACTTATCAAGGGTGCTTTGATATATCGCTTTTAACATAGTGTGGATGATATCTGGTTCATAGATTATTTATTTATTTAATTAATGGATAGAAACTTTGGGGATTTACGTTTACTATGATTCTTTTTTACAATTATTATATTATTCAGGTACGATGCGACAATAATACTTACTCTCCTTCAAGAGGTTGCTCAGTCTGCTGCAGATGCAAAATTTGATTGGAAAACAATTGTTGAAAGATCATCTTCTGGAATCTCTAACCCACGAGAATATCAGTTGCTGTGGCGCCATTTAGCTTACCGTGAACCGTTGTTGGAAGAAATAGATGGTGCTGAACCTGCGGTTGGTTTTTCTCTGGATACAAATTGTATATATACTCTTTCTGGTATTTTGAAATGTGTTATGTTGACAATCCTTTTCCTGAACTGTTTTTGCAAGTTTAACAGATTCTCCATACTTTCTTTTGTAGTTTTTCATCCAAAGTTCTTTGCCTCTGAGGGTGTGTTTTTGTTTGACTGTTTTCCATCCTTGAATTTGTGCAGGTTTAACATATTCTTCTTAAACTATGACAACCTCATCTCCTTTTAAGTCTCTGTTTTTGAAGTATGCAAAAATCTGTGTTGGAAGTCAGCAGCAAATTAGTAATTATCTTTGAGATGATAGTTTTGAGAGGAGACTACTCATGAATTTTAAAACTTTCAAGAAAACAGAAGTATCTGCCCAAAGTTTGCCAGGTCAACTAATCATCCTGCTACTAACTTTATTTGCATATCGAAGAAGCCCATATATCACATTAAAAAGCAGTTGATTGTTTAACATTCCAATTTACTCTTTAATGATCCAAATCATTATCTATGGGCATATATCAGTCTTTTGAGCATTTGCAAGAAGGAAATCTCTTAAGGGCAGTTTGTTTTGCTGCAAAAAAGGACTGCTGCTATATTTGCAGCAACATATATCAACTTCAAATCCATAGTTTGGATTATTTGCAATCTTAGTGTGTAAATTTTATTTCCAGCACAAATCTGGTGTTTGGTTAAAACCAAGTGGCGCAAAAACTGCTAGATTGAATTAGAAAACTGTTATTTGATGTGGTGGCATTGATTTTTTATTTGTTTATTTTCTTTTGCAAAATTGCATCTTTTTCTCCCATCAAATTGGCTAGGAGGGAATTTGATGTAGCTTTTTTCTACAAGTAAATGTGCTTACCTTTCACAAGTACAATTTAGCAAACCAATATGGGAATACAACTCTGATTGAGATACTTGCCTTTGAACAGGGGCGGAGCTAGGAATTCTATCTTAGCCAAGAGTCCAAGATACATAAGTATATATTGGCAATAATTTGTTAGCTCAATTATTTTAAGATATTTTTAGGATTTATTGCAATTAAGTATCCTATAGTTTCTCCTAGTTTGCACTTATATGCACTCACTTGTTTTTTACAACAGTTATACACCCTAAAGTTTTCTAAAACTTTCATTTTAATACCCTCAGTTATGCAAACATGATAATTTTCCCGCACTGCCGTAAATTGTCATGTAATACTCACATGCTAAATTTATAATTTAAATCTTAATATTTGTTAAATTTATTGTTAAAAGGAGAAAATTTTAAAACCAACCGTTTTTAAAATTTAATGGGCAAATTCGACCTATACGAAAAAAATATTAGCAAAACCGACCCTTTTCAGAAGAAAAGGGTCGGTTTTGCAGCGGAGGGGTATTTACGAAGTGCACGGGACTAGCAGTCCCGTGCATTTCGTGTTCAGAAACGAAGTGCACGGGACTGCTAGTCCCGTGCACTTGGTGTTAAGCAGCCCGTTCCCTCTCTGCCTAAAAGTCAGGACTAGCAGTCCCGTGCACTTGTTATGCACGTTTTTGTGCACTTTTTGGCTGCATTTCAGGTAGTCCATGTGCATACATCCACACAAAGTTCCTCTAACAAATCACATACTCATTTCACCACTACATTTCATGTAGTCCCTGTGCATACATCCACACAAACTCTCACTAACAAATTACATACTCATTTCACCATATACCCATTTCAAATCAAACAAATCACATCACACCACAAACTCCCACTAATAAATCCAACATAATAACACTACAAACCCACTTAGAAATCAAACAAATCACACGATAGTATCGACTACAAATCCAAAAATCACATCCCTAAATTAGTCGTCATCATGCAAAATCGCACACCCTCATCCTTACATAATGCCTACCGATGCTCGAATTGAGGCTTTAAGTTATTTTCAATCCAATTATGTGCATCTAATGACAAAGACTTGATTTTCTCCCTACAATGTTCATACACTAATGTGTCGGTTGCACATCCGGCTTACCACAAAAGATTTTGTAAATTAATCTCACCGTGTTTTTTCTTGAAATTATCTCTTATATGCCTTAAACAATATCGATGGTGATGTGATGCACTAAAACCCTCATGTAACGTCCTTATAATTCCTTTCATCATATCCGAGATAAAAGTAATTATTCTTGGCGCACGAACACTTGGAATCCACTTGTATATAAGTTCAAAAAATCACTTCCAACTAGACGTATCCTCCACCTCCACGACTGCAAATGCTAGAGGAAATAACCCGCCATTTGCATCTACACCGGTCGTTACAAGAAGCACGTCTTTATACTTTCCATATAACTGTACCATCAATGCTCAATAGCGGACGACAAAAAGTGAAGCCCTTAATAGCAGGACTAAATGCCCAAAACACTCGAGTGAACCTCTCCATACCCGATGCAATCTCTTCGGATAATATTTCGTATTCAGTACCCGGATTATTTCGCTTGATAGCTTCAAGATACTGTGGAAGTAATTCATATGATTTTTCCCAATCTCCAAAAATTTTAGACAATGCTTTCCTCCTGCATCATATGCCTTATATTTAGATATCTTAATCCCCCGCATGTCATATACCCTCTGAAATATCTGACCTGCATTCAGATCAAGTTCAGCTCTAACTTCAGGCATACTTAGCTTACATATATAAGAAGATGCAGAATAATCATCGACATCCACCGACAGGTTATAACATGTATGAAGTCCGTAATATCTAGATATTACAAATTGCCCATTTGATGATTTTCTCATGACGACCTTTAGCAACAAGGACATTTTTTATTTCTCTCATCTTGCTCATTTGCGTTCTCTACTTTAATCTTATAGTTAAAGAAGCATTTTACATTGTAGTTTGTTGTTTTAGTTTTTACCGGTTTGAATTTGACCTGATTCTTGATGGACCATTATCGGATTGCATAGATCAGTGCCTCCTTGCTCTCGAATAGATCTCCTTTTTTAAAAGTGAAGTTCTTAGGTCGTAAATTTGGACCAACATCAACAAATCCAGCTTGAGAAGTATTTATCTAATCCTCATTATGAAACTCGTCAGGCAACGGATCTTCAGTTTCCACATAATCATTGTTAACATTAAATTGCTCTATCCAACGGGCGTCATCACCAATTCCAGCTGTCACATGCATACTATCAATTTGCACGTCATCTTCTTCAATATGATCTGAATCATCACCTGCTTCATCTTCTATGATTGCTCCGATTGGTGGGTAACCCGTAACATGACCTGAAGCGTCGTTAAATATATTAGTTGACGTCCCACCGATAGAATACTCACTTAAATGTTGTGGTTGAGACCACGGCTCTTGACTTTGATATGTCACAAAACCAATCGACTCGTTGTCTAAGTCAAGCATCAGAGAAAACTCTCCTTGAGGTCGTGAAACTTGGTCAAATTCCTGAATCGGATACTTCTCAATAAACAACTCAATTGACGCTTGCTTCTCGACTAATTGTTTCATGTCATTCAATTCCTCATCGTCGGTAATCTCCACGGTAATAGTTCTACTCTCATTTATCGGACAGTTGAAGAACACCCTAATTGCATATTCTTCTTTCTTAATTTTAGTAACTCTGTATTTTCTTCGTCATTCCATCAAAATTACACGACTTAGATAGCATGAACATTTTTCTAGAACCTCCATCATACATAGGCAAATTATTCACTCCGGCGTCGAGGCTCCAATTGAAGAAATAAATAATGGGTATGGAGTTCGTCATCGAAACTAAAAATCAACAGTCCATCAAAACTAAAAAGCAACAGCCCATCATATGAAAATAATCTATTAATAACTGAATAAATCAACATCAAATTTATTACCTTAATCAATCCCAAATAATGGCTAAACCCTAATTATTATTCATCATATGTAAATAATTGCTAAACCCTAATTCCCAAATCACATTATTCATCCTATTGCACAAAATAAAAACTAATCCTACCCAATTCTAGCAAAATTAACACTCAAAACATTATTCACCCAATTCTAGCAAAATTTGATGAATATCCCTCTCAAAAATAATTGCTAAACCCTCTCATATGTAAATAATTGCTAAACCCTCTCATATGTAAATAATTGTTAAACTAAACCCTAACTCCCAAATCACATTATTCATCCAATTCTAGCAAAATTTGATGAATATCCCTTTCAAAAATAATTGCTAAACCCTCTCATATGTAAATAATTGCTAAACCCTCTCATATGTAAATAATTGCTAAACTAAACCCTAACTTTTAAATCACATTATTCACCCAATTCTAGCAAAACTCTCAAAAATTAACAGCAAAATTAAAAAAAATCACACCTGAGGATGTGGGGTCAGTGGGGGTCGATGGGGTCGGCGACGACAGGGTCGGCGGCTCGACGAGGTCGGCGGGCTAGGGGGGCAGTGAGGTAGGCAAGGTAGGGAAAGGGGTTTTTTTTGGGGGGGGGGCTCGGTCACGAGAGCGTCGGCGGGGGTCGACGGGGTCGGCGGCGACTGCAAATGGCGGGCTCGACGGGGTCGGCGGGCTTGGTAGGCGTGGGACGATGGCTAGGGTTTTTTTTTGCGGGGGAGGGTGTTCACGAGGAGTCGAAGAGCGAATGAAAGAAGGGTCACAGGGGTAGGCGAACTGCACGGGACTACTAGTCCCGTGCAGCTCGATAATAGAGCCGGTTGCAAAACCGTTCCTTTTCGGTCGGTTTTGCTAATTTTTTTCTCAAATGGTCGATTTTGCCCAATAAAATTGAAAAAAGGGCTCTTTTAAAAATTTCTCCTTGTTAAAACTATTAAGATATTGTTTTAAAATAGAATTACAATAGGTTTAACATTAGATTCAACAAAATTAATGGTTAAAAAGTTCTAAAATTAGCATGTGAGTGTCACACTGAGAATTTTCAGAGGAAATCCTCCCATTTGCATAACTTAGGGTATTAAAATGTAAATTTTAAAAACTTTAAGGTGTATATATAAAGTGCTGCCAGAAACAAGTGAGGGTATCTAAAGTACAAAGTAAGGAAACCTATAGGGCATTTAAGTGCAATTAAGCTAATTTGTATGAAGGCTAACCAATATATATGTATGAATATATAAATTGTCAATTATAACCACTGTTATAAATAGCGGTAAATAGCCCCGTAATAACGACACTAATAGCGTTAGCGGTCCATTCCCGCGACGCATCGCCCGCTACACTATCGCGTAATAGCGGTGACATATTGCGGAATATGTCTGTTCACAAAAACAGTAAATAGTATGTCATAACGGTAAATAGTAAGCGATTGCATTTGAAATTTGCTTTTGACTGCTATTTTAAAGCCATTTGAGGTTTATTTTTTTAAAATTAAACTTAACCATTAACCATTGCATTCCACCGTCTCCTGTGATTTTCAGCATGCTCCCGTCACATCTCATAGCCTCTGGTACCTACCTTGATACTTTCTCTCACCTCCTTCACCGTGAGCTCCGTTTAGGGTAGTCCTGTCATCGCTAAGCTCTTCTTCTCGAAAATGACGACTTTTTAACTACTGCAGTCATATTCGGTATTACGTGATGGTTACATGCCTATTTAATATTTAGGATCTCTTTAAATCATCAAATATGTACTTTTAAATTTTTTAGATTTTTTTTTAGTATTTATACATATCTAAATTAGACTGCTATTTGACTTTGTGTTTTTTACTGTTATTTTACCGCAATAGCCCGAAATAGCCTTAGCGATGCCTCATCGCTACGTGACGCTATCCGCTATCGATAACCTTGATTATAACTACCATACGTATATCCAAATTACAAAAGTTTGGGGGCCCCAAAACTTATACTTAGCTCCGCCCATGCCTTTGAAGCTGTACTTCCTGCCAACCAAACAACCGCTTAATAGTTGAAGCCTTAATATGAAGCAAAATTGTTCCATGATATCTAGTGTCTCATTTATCACTGTGGTAGAATTGCACTTAGACAAGCAATATGTGGTTTTACTCGAAAAAGACCAATGTGCTGACTGCTGATAACTGTCTGTCTTAATCCTTGTCTTCCCTTCCCCCAGCTTGCTACCACACACCAATTACAAAATTTTAAATTCCCATAGTGATATTTATGTTCCTCGATACACACCTTGTACGAGATACCAAAATGAATTTCTACAGTAAATTTAATAAAGTTTTGCAATAAATCTAGTGATAATCTATCGTTTCTATTATGTACAAGTTTGTTGCAATTGATCGTCAACTTGCATACTGTTTTTGTTGTGTGTATATTCCATTTTGTTAATTTTTTGTCAGGAATCTTATTTACACCGACTGCAATAATGATATATTCTAAGATGTTTGAAGCCAACATAATGGATGACATGATTGTTTAACTCATTTATAGAGTTATCCTTTGCGGTGCATTAATATCAATGAAATAACATTGCTTAATTAAATGCTATTTCAGGATGATGATAGTGATTTAGAGTTCGAGCTAGAAATCTCTCCTCCTGCCAGTGGTACAGACACATCACAGGCTGCAGAATATGTGAAGGTGAACTCATGAATTTCAGCAAAAAGCCTGTTGTATTATGTTAACTGAAGCATCAGTACCCTTTCTCTCATACTAATTTTCTCTTGGCAGCAACAAGGAAGTTCTCTTAGATGTTAAGTGAGGGGCTAAGGAGACTTAAACTGTGTGCGTGGAGCAAATGAGATTAAATTTGTCTTGTTTTCCAAAAACAAGATTGACAAAAGGGTAAAGATAATCCGTGCAGAGGGTTTAAGAGGATTTTATCCCCTTGAAATGAGGTGTTGCTGATCCACCTCTTGAGATGGATTAACAAATACTCTCCATTTACACAAAACATCTGATAAGCCTCTCTTTCCATACATCAAGAGGAGCAAAGTATTAATATAGTTGTAATGGATTAACTTAGTCCCTCGTTAGTTGAAATTGTTAGTCCCTCATCATTTGAAATTGTTTGACTATTTTCCTTATCCCTCCTCCTCAAGCCTTTACCAAACAGGGCCATAGTCTTTTTGCTAAGAAAAACACTTCTCTCTCAAGTTAGTTATCTCTTGTAAGGAAAACAGAAGTAAAGCTTTTATTTCTTTACTAGAAAAAAGCACTTCACTGGAGACATGTTAGGCCCACGCGATGTCTATCCTGTTTCATAAGAGTAAAGATACCAATTCTGTGCACATACTGATTCTATCTATCCTTTTTCTAATGATTGGAAGATGTATCCTCCATATTTATCTACTTATGGGTGAAGATGACAATTATTCTGATTCTTATGATAGGTTATGAATACAGTTGCTAACTGTGTTTTCTGTGAAGTCTCAGCAATTTGTTTTATTTAACTGATTTTTAGGCATAGTCTTCTCAGATTGTTGTTGTGTTCAGGGTTTAATGCCTGCTTGTTTTTCAAGTGAATGTGGCCGACAAATTGATTCTGCAGCTGAAGTTCCATCTGCAGTGGAAGCCGCACGTAATGGTTCCACATCAAATTCTACACGAGCTGATAAAGACAATATAATTTCTGCTGATAGGTCAAATGAAATATTAGGTGGTGTTTCAGGCAATAAAAAAAGAAGAGTTGAAGTGTTTAAAGGAAACAAAACAACTGGTGCAGAGCCGGCTTCAAAGAAGAGAAAAGTTTGGACTGAAGAGGAGGATATGGAGCTAATTACTGCAGTGCAGAAGTTTGGTGAAGGAAATTGGGTGACCATTTTGAAAGGAGCTTTCAAGCATGATAGAACTGCTGCACAGTTATCCCAGGTCAGTGTTCAAATTAGCTAACGTCTTGTGTCATCTTAAGTCATGCACTTAATTTGAAAATGAGATGTTGGATGGTTTTTAAACTGCTATAGCTGTCGAGCCTTGTTCCGACTAAGTTGCATTTATAGGTGATATTATTGCATTATCTTCACAACTTAGAAAAAAAAATTGCTTACTTATCAGTACCAGCTATAGGAAATTGTTGAAGTTTGTTGGATACTTATGGTAAAATAGAGTTTTTTCTCTAGATATCCTTTCACTGTTTCGTTGTTTATCCATAGAACATAGACTGCCTATTAAATAAATTTATTTCTTTGTTTAGAGATGGCATATCCTCAAGAAGCGCCAATCCAATTCTAATGCACGCTGTTCTATCAAACAGTCTGAAGCACTTGATGCAACACGCCTCGCACTGGGTAGAGCCCTTAATACGTCTATGGTTAAAAGTTTTTCTGTGAAAAATGCAGGTATTTTAATTAGTTTGTCTTTTATATTTCAGCTGTTTATGCCTCGTTTATTGTTATTTTGTTCTGTACCATGTGGAACTGGTAAATCACTTTCACAATCAACTCTCATCTCGAGATTATAAACCATTCTATTTTGTATGTCTCAATAGTCAATGGTTAAAGTGGGCTCTATTAATTGAAATTTGCCTTTTCATTGATCTGGGTATTGCTTTTCTACTTTTTGAATGAATGATGCTTATGCTTTCTCTTGCTTCTCGTTTTGGTTGCGTTTATTTCTGGTCCAATAAACGGATGCTTACTATTCTCAATATTAAATCAATATGTTCTTTAAGAGCACTGCAGTTTTTTCCACTTGCAACTGATTTTATACTTTAAACAGATTATTTCTTCATTCTTTCTTGGTGTAACATGTTGAGCTGTAGAGCACTAACACAGACATGACACACTATACAATACAGAAATCTGACATGGTAATTAAATATGTGTTGACGAAACAAGAAAGGACAAATAAAAAAGAAAGAAAATCACAAAAGAAATCTTCTTGTAGGAGACACTGGTTTTTATTTCGGTCTTCACAGAACTGCAGCTCACTTCTCGTGTGGAAACATATACTAGCCTAGATGTACACTAAACATCTAACAAGTACCCATAAAGTTCCAATTTTTCTTTTTTTTTAAAAATATACAATTCCTAGATAGCCGAAGAGTGCCTATATGTATCCTAGGAGACTAGGATTGCAACTTTTTTCAAGTTAGATGTGCATTCATGCATCATATGTCTAACTATGGTACATTTCTTCATCCTCCACCTACTGCCTTTTTCGTTATAGATCATTTATCTGGTTGAATTTTCTAGAAGTTTATTGTCCATGGAGACTAATAAAGACTAAAGGTATAATTGAAACAGGCACTATCCAAATAAAGGTATCTGAAGCATGTAAACCATTGCCTCCTCAAACTCCAAATTTACTACAGGAAACTAGAAAGATATCATCGGAAGCTTCAAATCTACCACAAGAAACTCCAAAGGGAAATGTGAGCCCTTCAAACAAACTTGAGAGCATTCCAGAAAACCTGCCAGCTTTAGTGAAACCACCAGCAACCGGAAATTCTCCGATAAAATCCGTTGAAACTCAACAGCTACCGCAAGAAGCTTCAAATTTACTTCCCGTGAAGGGAAAAGTGACGCCTTTAAACAAGCCTCAGAGCAATTCTATGATAAAAGCTGCTGCTGTTGCAGCTGGGGGGAGAGTACTTGCGGCTTCAGCTGCTGCTCTGTTGACAGCCACGCAGTTGAAAAATGCTGTTCATATCAGAGTTGGAAGTTCTCAGCTGATGTCGAAGGCTAACAAAGGCCAGAAACAGTTCAATTCTCATCACTCTCCTCCCTTTGCAAGGCCTCCCCCTCTCGGAAACTCGCTTAAGATAACGAATGGATTAATGGCCTCAAGCAATCTAAAGCGAGACAGTCCAAGTCTCTCAGGAAATGCGAAGAAAACGAATGTCAAGGAAACATCTGATGATAAGGGAGATGGGATGAAATTGGATCGTGTATTGAATCAAGACCAAGTGTAGATATTATTAGCACATAGAGGCTACCTTAGTGTGGATAATTAGGAGGGAAATGAGTTCTAGAGGCAAATGACAGATAGATTATAAGAAGTTGATTAGGAGCATCTTCGCCTGTCTTAGTAAATATGCTGCAATTGACAGTGGTAGATGTTAGAATATTACCGTGAGATAATATAATAGATTTCAGTGTAGTTTATGTGTATGATGGTAATTTATGAGGAAAAATCAGCTTCAGGTGATGAAGAGAACTGGAGGTCTTGGAAGTCAATTGTTACTTCCTTATCAACCAAATAATACCCTCCTAAGTTCTCTTGAATGTGTAAGAGCATCTCCAACAGCCTCCCTATCTCATGTCCTAGATTAAATATAGGGAGTAGGAGTAGGAGGGATGGGGGGGGGGGGGGGGGGGGGGGGGGCGGCAGCAGGTCTATGTTGGAGACTAAATATAGGGATTAGGATTTGATATTCCAAATTAAGGATAACAGAGTGACTCCCTATATTTAGTCTCAACATAGGGAGCATATTTGGAGCAACTCCCCCCCTCCCCCTCCTACTTCTTATATTTAGTCTAGGACATGAGATAGGGAGCCGTTTGGCGAGCATTGTTGGAGCACTTACTCCTTATTTGGCTCGCTATTTTTTAGGATGAGAGATTTGCTCCTCAAATATAGGGAAAACTTAAGATCACTCTTGGTGATGCTCTTAGCCCTCTATTTCTGTGGTTGTTTTTGTGTTTTAAGAAAATTTTGTAGCTAAAATGTGCCTGTATATAGCTCCTTGGCCCGAAGGAGTTTAACTAATTCTAGAGCTTTGGATGGTGCATGATGAGACTAAGGCTTCCCTTTTATTGCCTTAATTAATTAAATCATGCATCAGCTTTTCGTCCGGACTTTCGGATTTTTTTTTTCTTCCGCGGATTGAGCTATGGATGTTTTTCTGGTGAATTAGATAGAATGGATCAGAACAAATATTTTCAGTGTATGGCCCTGTCTTGGGGCTTTTTCCAAGGATTGGCCCATAGGTAATAAATAAATAAATCATGAGATTTAAATATGAAAGATATAAAATAAATTAAAATTATGAGTGTGTTTGGGTGAGCTTATTTTTATTTTTTGAAGCTTATAAGTTATGCTAGTTTTTATGCGCTTTTAGCTTTCATGATAAAAATGCTATAAAAATTGTTTAGGCAAAACAATAATATTTTTAGTTACACCTAGCTTATTTAGATGAGCTTATAAGCTAGTTTTTCAATAACTAAGATATGCTAGCTTTTTAAAATGAGGTTTATAAGTTAACGTATTTGATATCTTACCAAAACGAGTAGATAACTTTCTAAAAAGCTAGCTTAAAAGCTAGTTTGACCAAAAAATAAGCTCTCCGAAACGCCCTCTAAACAGCTAGCTTAAAAGCTAGTTTGACCGAAAAATAAGCTCTCCCAAAAGCCCTCTATGACTCCTTCACCTCCGTTGACTCATTTTTCTTGTGTGCGCGCGCACATGATAAGGGTTTTTGAAATATTGCCCCCAAATCTCATCTATTTTAACACAAGCCCTCCACATCATGATATTTGGATGCTCCAAATCATTATATTTGGATACGAAATCCCTCAAAAGAACCAAGTTCTTTGAAACAAGTTCTCCCGGTTAATTCCCATCCACACCCAACTAAACTAACATGTTGTTAGGAACTAACTCCAAATAACAGGGATTTAAGAAAGTCTAACAAGATAAAACTGATTTTCATTTTTCCATGGTTCAAACTTCAAAGGATTCATTGGCTAATTTTTTTTGCCTTTGCGTGAGAGTAGATTGAAAACAAGGGCAAAATGAAAAAAAAAAAAAAAAAACAATCCCATTAGTTAAGTTGTCTTAAGTAGATGACAATTAACTATTTTGAGCTGTTTCAAAAAACTTAATAGTTTTGGAGAACTTGTATCTAAATACGATAATGGGAGGGACTTGCATTAACCATATGAGATTAAGACAAACTTGTATTCAAATATAACGACGTATACAATTATAAATCCAAATAGATGAGATTTAGGGGACCCATATGTCAGAAACCCAAAGATCCATGCGTGGAAGCATGTCCAGTCACATCAACGGACCATGGAACCCATGGGCCTAACTCTGACTATGACGTAAATCTCCAACGACCCAGTTTCAAGTACTGGGCCTTCCAACCTGTAAACATGCTCACATTGATCCATCTAGCGCTCAAGCAATTGAAGTTGCATTTGCTTTCACTTTTAAGCAAAAGAAATTGCATTATGAGTTCAGAGAAGAGTAAGACCTACTTAATAACAATTTATTCACTCTCTCATCCCAAATAATTAGTACAAACCCATAGAATTAAACGGCATAGAATTAAACCCATAGAGTAAGACCTTCAACTGGCCATCAATATTCTTCATTTACTTTTTTTGTTTGGATAACATTTGGAAATATTACTAGGAAGTAATTTTATCAATGAAAAGTTGTTAGAAGTAACTAATAAAGGAAATATTAATAAAAATTTATTTATTTCCTAATTAATATGCATTTCAACTACTTCCGAGCTACTTCTAAGTATTAAGGATTGGAATAATATTTTGGAAGTAAGGATGACACGTAGGCGCCACATAAGCATTTAAGGAAGTATTGGAAGTAAGTTTTTTAAAGAACAAAACATACTTTTTTTGCTTGGAAGTAAGCAGAAGTAGCATCTACTTCTTTTACTTCAGCTACTTCATAATTACTTCGGTGCAAACAATCAGATTTTTGGTCAGAATGAACCTTTTAGATGTCAGCTGGATTGGAAGAAGCTGTTTCCCTTGGAAGATTGGGGATCTAAAGAATTAGAAAATCCTTTTTCTGAGGATGAAGTTCTTAAAGCTATTTGTGATATGAATGGGGATAAATCACCTGGCCCAGATGGGTTTTCTGCCTTGTTTTATCAAGTTTTTTGGGAAACAGTGAAAAGTGATATTATGAAGTTGTTTGTGGAGTTTTATGAAGGTAAACTGGAAATAAACAGGCTCAATTATGCTCATATTGTGCTTATTCCAAAGAAAAATGAAGCTTCCATGGTTAATGATTACAGACCTATCAGTCTTTTAAATGTGATTTATAAATTGATTACTAAAGTCTTGACTAATAGGTTGAATCCTAAGCTTGAAAAGCTTATTGATCCTGTCCAATCTGGTTTCATTAAAAACAGATTTTTGATGGATGGTGTGTTAGCAGCTCAGGAAATTATTAATGATTGTTTTCAAAATGACAGAAAAGGAGGGATTTTATTAAAGTTGGACTTTGTTAAGGCATATGATATGTTAGACTGGGATTTTATCTTGGAGGTTATGAGAGCCAAAAATTTTGGAGCTAAGTGGCTAAATTGGATTAAAATGTGTTTAAAAGGAGGCATGTCTGCCATTGATATAAATGGTAAAACTGGGAGCTGGATTATGTCTAAGAGAGGGGTTCGTCAGGGAGATCCTTTATCTCCTCTTTTATTTGTTCTGGCAGTTGATTCCTTTACTAGAATGATGAATTTAGCTGTAGATTCTCTTCTTATTGAAGGTTTAGGTCCAATTAATATGCCTCATAAAATCTGTTGCTTACAATATGCAGATGATACATTGATCTTTTGCAAAAATAAAAAAGAGCAGTTGACAGTGCTAAAATTGATTCTATATTGTTTTGAACTTGCTTCTGGTCTTAAAATTAGTTTCAACAAGAGTTTTCTCATTGCTCTTGAGGATAATGTTTCTTTGCAACAGAACTTAGCTGTTATGTTGAATTGTAAAAGTGGGAATTTCCCCATCACTTATCTTGGAGTTCCTTTGAGACCTGGGAAGTTAAAAAAAGCTGATTGGTCTCCTTTGATTGAGAAATTTGAAAGAAGACTAGCCTTATGGAAAGGAAAAACTTTATCAAGAGGAGGGAGATTAGTATTGGTGAATTCTGTTCTTTCTTCTATGCCAATTTTTTGGCTATCTTTCTTTTTATTTCCTAAGTGGCTCATAGAAAAAATTGACAAAATGAGGAGAAGATTTTTGTGGACTGGTTCTCTTGACCATAAAGGCTCTTCTAATTTGGTCAATTGGGAGGAGGTTTGTAGACCTAAGCAGTATGGGGGTTTGGGGATTGTAAATTTAAAAATCATGAATAAAGCTTTGTTGGGGAAATGGTGGTGGAAATGGTTTGATAATAATTTGGAAATATGGAAACAAATCAGTTTTGCAAAATATTTTGAGAGGAAAATTTGGACAGAATTTTTTCATTCTGGTAGAAATATTTTAACTCAGTTTTGGAGGAATTGTTTTGATAATATTGGTAGCTTTTTATGCAGCACTCTTGTGGATGTGGGAAAAGGTGATCGAACTTTATTTTGGCTGGATAAATGGGTAGGATCTTATACCTTGGCTTCGGTTTATCCCTCTCTTTTTAATATCACTTCTTTTCCTTTTGCACCCATTAGTAGTGTGAGAAAAAAGGTTAATAGTGAATGGATTTGGAATATTCAGTTTAGTAGACAACTGACTGGGAATTATGTTCTCCAATATCTCAATTTGATGAATGATATTAATGATTTTAATTTTGATCAAAGGGAGGACAAGAGAAAATGGATTTGGGATACTAAATTTACAGTTAAATCCTACTATCATTTTCTTATTGATGGGGGTTTAAGATTTGATTGTGCAAATCTCTGGAAAATTCCTGTTCCTTTAAAAGTAAAATTTCTTGTATGGTTGGCTTTAAGACAGGGGCTAAATACAAAAGATAAGCTAGAAAAGAAGGGTATTCACTTGGATTTAATGTGTTGTCCATGTTCAAAAGAGGAGGAAAATCACTTCCATTTATTTGTGGATTGTGAGTTTGTATATTCTACATGGAGATCTATTCAATATAAATTGAATATTGATAAGAGTTTCAAATTGAATTCCTTAAAAGATATTTGGATCAATTGGAGTATGGATAAGGGAGCTAAATGGAATGAGGAAAGAGATGTTACTTTGTGTTCTCTTATTTGGTGTATTTGGCAGGAGCGAAATGATAGAATTTTCTCAAACAAGAAGAAGAGAGCTCTGGAGATTTTGAACAAAGTTCTGATTTTTTCATCATTTTGGTTAGGTTCTAAACATTTATCAGCTCGAACTGCCAGACTTCAAGAAAGGAGAAAGAAGAAAGATGCTGTTGGGCAATCTACAGCTGGAATGCTTGCGAACACTGTGATTCAGCTGGAATGATTTCTGTCTTCAGTTCTATAAACTTGTTTTGTTTTCAGATGGTTAAAATTCTGTTGATAGTCTACTATTTGGTAGTAGTAGTAGTGGACAGCTTTCTTAGTCATGCTGGAGATGGGTTATTCTGTAGTGTCAAAGCTGAAGCATGGTTTGGCTTATTTTTGTGGGGAAACAAGAATTTTTCTTTTGGTTTGTAATTTTTGTTTGAACTCAAGTACACATTCTTATTGGTTGGGAATGTGTATCTTCTTGTATCAGCCAATTTTTTGGTTAATTTAGCTGGCTGGACTACTGTTAGGATTAACAGTAGTCCATCCTTTCTCTCAAAAAAAAAAATACTTCGGTGCAAACAACAAACATGCCCTTAATGCGTTTAATGGTCAAAATATTTTCGTAATCTAGTCGTAGACAATTTTGCAACCATTTGTAATCATACATATATCTTATCCAAATAATATTGCCCTTAATTAAATTAACATGAGGACCGAAGCACTTAATTGTCATGGTCACTGATGAGCTCTTGACATGAGGATAGCAAGAAGCCAAAGAGTGCCGACATGGTTATTATACCTGGTCATAATTATATGTGGTTACCCTTAATTAAATTAACATGATGGTGAAAATTATATCGATTAACCTTGTACCTTTCTTTATATACCCAATTCCTTGTCAATTTAAGCCCCACGAGCCTAATATTTCCCACTATAATACGTAAACATCATGCACTGTTGATTAAATACCGAGAACTTTCATGAAACATGGTCAAATCAAGATGCAAATTAAGCATGTGTAGATGGCACATGAACCGTGAAATCCGCCACATTAATTACTTCTTTGCAATGAGACAAATTAAGGGCCACACCAAAATATTAGATTAATCAAGGTTATCACTGACTCGGAAGTTTATTTAAGTGATATATTCCCTAAAACCCTTTCCATTAACGCCGGTGCTATCTGAATTTTAAGAATCATGCATGCATGTGACGATAACTTAATTTTCGTGCTCAAGTTAACGCGAGGGGTTATTTTTAATCTTGATTTAGCATCTAATAAAGCTGGTTATATGCTTCATTAATTTATTTGATATAATTAAAACCTCACGCGAACTGGCGAAAATATCTTAATTTGTGGCAACTCATGTCAATATCAATAGCAAACTAAAAGAACACATCGACCAAACAAGTGTCCTCCTAGAGGATCCCCATCCTAATTAATGGATCTTGGATTTAGTTTGATTTCCTATTTGCACGTATTATCGGTCCATTTCAAGCTTTAATATACCATGGGTCCACTGAGAAATTATTCGGTGGTATTCGATAGTCATCGGATTAGTAGACTTTAAAATTTACATATTGATACGACAATTATCATTCTTTTGATGCGTCATTAATACAATTAATAGACTTAAATAATATTTTCTCTCATTGACAGAGCATTCATCGATCTTCTGACATTATTCAAATTTTGTGTAAGTGTTCCTTTTTCACTATAAGAAGAAAAGATGTGAAAAAAGTGATTATGAACCATATCTTAGTTCATCATTAGACATCATGCACCGAATTATATTAATCATAGTTAGCTGTGGATTAAACCGCTTTATTGGACTAAACCAACCACTGTTTCATCCTTTAATTTGTCCCGGAAAGCCTCTAATGCGCTAGTCAAGTGAGACTCCTACTCTGCTAAAGAGATTATCAAGTAGATATGTTTAAATACTTAGTCACCTTAATTAGATTCTTTTAGTTTCTCTTTCAAGGAAAAATAAAAAATATATAAATACCTGAAAGGTGTTTTGTTTGGTAGCTCGTATGATATATTAGAGGCTTTCCTCTCATCTTCATTTGTCCATTTCTATCATGATATGGAGACTTATAGGAGACCTTCCAACATCAGCTGATAATGACTAGAAATTAAGTAGGCGGTGTGCTCTGGACCCTTACCAACCACAATTTTTTTTTTGTTAAATTGTCTTTTTTTTTTGCGATAAATTTCATAAAATTAAGCTTCCATAATTTGAATGTTTGTTGTAGTTTTGCCTTGTGCTGTCAGATTTAGAAAGGAAAAAAAAAATCATCTATGTACGTGTTAGATTTTTCATGTATGTTTTCGAAATATCATGATTAATTCAAGGTCGAGCTATATATGGGTCCTAAATAATTGAGTTGTAAGGACGCGGAAAAGATTAGCTGTGTTTACGTGACGGTCCAAACATATTTAATCATATATCAATTTGACATTTTTCCAATACGAGACTAATTCCTATTTCATACCATTATCATATAGTGATGGTCCAAACATCACTATATGATCTTTTCATCGCTATTGAATCTCTACACAAAACTGATGGGATTATATGGTGATCTGTTTTCTCTGCAGTATGTTGGTTCCTATGGACATCAAAAAATAAATATATTTTTGATAACACATCTTTCTCTGCTACAGATATCATTAACTCAGCTATCTCTGATTTGTATGATTGGTCAGGTTCTAAAAGAGGGAAGGCCGCTCTTAAGTTAGCAGCGACTTTAGAATATAAACCTATTTCGAGGTGCAACAGTGTCTAATTAAGCTTTAACAGTTGATTCATATGTTGATTGTATATACAACTCTTTTGTAGTATGCTTGTTTGCTTCAATTAGTCTATAGAAAGTTTAATTTCTCTTTACTACATGTAAGGTCGCCTTTGGTTTTTTCTTATATCCATGTTAACTGTGAATGACGACAATGCCTCTCTTCGCCTTCATGGATGTTTGAAAGAAGAAGGTCATACATCCCTAGTTTGAGAAATTATTTTTTCTATTTACTAACTTCTATGGATACATTTCGTATCATAATTTTGTAAAGATACTTTTGCTTTTTAATAAACAGCGTATATCTCTTGTTTTTCTCTCTAAAAAAATACCATTATCATATCGAACTCACGCCTTTAATTGAATGGACACGAACACGCTCCTAAAAATCTTCACATTGGCTCAATTCTGGTACAAATGACTGATGGAGATAGTGCACGAACTTAAAACTTCGCCAGGTGAACACAGTCACCAAGGACGCATGCCAGAATGTGTGCATTCAAGGAAAGACAAGTGATGGGAGAGGCATGCGTACGTTATGTCATGTGCACAATCCACGGTCTCAAAATCACAAAGCGAACAAAGACCAATCTAACCACAAGTTTTGGTATCTAGCTATTTGTTAGGACACAAAGATCCATCAACCATTTTAGAGTTTACTTAGGTGTTGACGTAACGCGGAAGTGATAACTTAGGAATCCACCAAGGATGTTCTCTGAATCCACAAAAAACGATCTCCGAATCCACGAAGAAAATATTGATAGAGTGGTTTTATTGATGAAAATATACTATTCTTTGGGTTACATGACATTTCTTAAATAGAAAAAACAAATAAGACTTCTAGTAAGACTAGAATTATAAAAAAATAGAAAGTATTAAATTCTATCCTAAAAAGACTCTCTATAATAGAGAAAACAAATCATGAATCAAAATTGAATTTGTTTTCTAATCTAATTTAACTCTAATATTGAATTTATTTCCTAATCTAAATAAACTCCAACTTTATTACTAAAAATAAACTAAAAACTGATTATTTTTAGATTTCAGTCAAAACTAGGTATTACTGATGAGATTTTAAAAATCTGACAATCTGGTTGGCTCCGTCTTGTCGAGATAAACAATTTACATATACAGTATGTCAGAATTCGCCTTCCGGATTGAAAAATATGATTGTTTCTTTGCGGAAGTCAATAATACGTGTAGCTCGTAATTCTCCGAATCATCCATGAAATTATCTGTCAAGCGTTCTACATCAGTCTCCCCTTGTTGAAAGAAGCTTGACCCTGAGCTTATATTTGTTAGCATAGTAACTTCGTTGATAAATAATTTTCTTCTCTTGCAACGATCAGCATCTGCATTGTGTTTAGTATTGATTTTCTTTATTTGTTCTTTTACCTCCTCTGCTAGGACTTCTTTTATATCAAACTTGTGTATGAATCTTTTCCATGACATGTGCATGTAACTGGCAGCATGTGGCTTTGTAGTCGACATGAAAAACTCCTCCAAATATTTTTCCTTATTGCTTCCCCATATTTTAGTGTCGACGGTATCATCTCATCATTAATTGTTAAAATTATTGATGACTATTGCTTCCAAAAAATAATTTTCTTCCTCATACTCCACACACAATTCTTTCATCTCCTTTATCTCAAGCTCTCCACCAAGCAATGCACACATACCATCAATTGTTTTGCTCTCTATTTTATCCTTCTCCTCCATCGGGACAATATCAATATGTGTAATATCATTCACGATATCATGTAGAATATTTATCTTCATTAACATATCATCATCAACATCAGGAACCTCAGGATGAATCTTGATGGTGGCAAAATCTTCCTTTTCAGGGGTGAGCGTTTTGTTGTTTGCCACTAGAGAAGCCTTCTCCTTAGCAATCTCTGTCTTAAATGCCTTTGGTTCTATGATTGACATAATTGTTGAAGTCTTTATTGGTGCTTCCTCGGTGCTCTTCACAAATCCGGACTCTTTCTCAGAGATGAATTGAGGTTTCTTAAATTTTTCATAATCACAACTAGTTTGATAACTCTCTAAAAACATCCATGATAAAGGTCGTATGTTGTTTTGCCAAAGTTCTCGCTCCACCTTCTTCGCTAGATGGACCGTAACGGCCAAGGTAAAAGAATCTTTTAAAGACACCTGACATTGCTTGTAAGTTAGAAGGTAAGAAACGATATCTCAATAATTTCTTCATCTTTGCCCACGTTCGAACTGGATCCTTCCCTTGATAGTATCGATTTATCAGTATTTCATCCCACCATGCAGATGCTTTTTCTTTAAGTCCGTAGACCACTAATTTAATTTTCCAATCTTCTGGGACGATCTTATACTCAAAATACTTATCCACTTTATCAATCCAATCAAGGAAATCATCAGCATGAAGCTTTCCATTGAAGGATAGTATTTTTAATCTTCTAGTGTCATAATTATCCTGTCTTCGGTGGTCTCTGCGATCATAATCGCGGCGTGAGGCTTCATAGTCATCACTATTGAATTCATTATATAGAGTCGGATCACGTCGTTGGTGACCATCAACGCGATTTCGAACTCCTCCAGTGTTCAGACGCTCCACTGTCGATGCAAGTCATTCTATAACAATCTTCATCTGATTAACATCAGTCTTGAGCACGTCGAACTCAGTTCGAGAAAAGAGAGCTTCATCACCTGCCATCGGATCGGAGGAACAAAACTCTGATACCACACAGCGCGGAAGTGATAACCTCGGAATCCACCAATGGTATTCTTTGAATTCACAAAGAATGATCTTCGAATCCACGAAGAAAATATTGAAAGAGTAGTTTTATTGATGAAAAGATATTATTCTTTGGGGTTACATGATTCTTCTTAAATAGAAAAACAAATAAGACTTCTAGTAAGACTAGAATTGCAAAAAAATAGAAAGTATTAAATTCTATCCTAAAAAGACTCCCAATAATAGAGAAAACAAATCATAAATCAAAATTGAATTTGTTTCCTTATCTAATTTGACTCTAATATTGAATTTATTTCCTAATGTAAATAAACTCAAACTTTATTACTAAAAATAAACTAAAAGTTGATTATTTTTGGATTTTAGTCAAAACTGGGTATTACTGATGAGATTTTAAAAATCTGACAATCTGGTTGGCTCCGTCTCGTCGAGATGAGCGATTTACATATATAGTATGTCATAATTCGCCTTCCGGATTGAAAAATATGATTATTTTTTACGGAAGTCAATAATACGTATAGCTCGTGATTCTCCGAATCCTCCATGAAATTGTCCGTCAAGCATCCTACATGAGGTGTATGAACGCATGAAAGTTTCCTATATTGCCACAGGAACAATTAGATTCCTTGCCTCCAGTTTGTTGTGCGCGGCGAAAGCTTCGAGTTCAACACAAACAATAACTTGAGATAAACCACAACTAATAAGCAAAAGCATAACCACAGCAAGAACAAGAGATTTACGTAGTTCGGCAAGTTGCCTACGTCCACGGGGCAAGGAGGGGGAGTTCTTACTATTAGAAATCAAGAGAATACAAATAGAGTTACAAATCTCACCGATCAAACCCTAAAACAAAGCTCTAGATCTCTCACAACTCTCCCACAATTGGATGTAACAATCCTCTCTCAAAGACTGCTCAAAATCGTCCTTACCTTACCCTAATCAATCAAGTTTGAGTTATATATAAACCTAAAAACGAACCGGGTCAAAAACCAAAAGGCCCAGCCCAAACAGACTGCGGTCGACCGCGACGGTCGACCGCGTAGGTTCGCGGTCGACCGCGGCGGTCGACCGAACCACAAACCTGAGACTAAAATCGATTATAGTCATCCACGGTCGACCACGACGGTCGACCACCATCAGCTCCGAATCCTACTTGTACTTGTGCACGTTCGCGGTCGACCGCGACGGTCGACCGCTAATCTGCCTGGCTAATTCTTTACTGTTTCCTGTATTTCTTCAATTCTTCACCTCGGCGAATGTTTCTACCAAAACTGAGCCGACACCAAATTATCCAATAGTCCCTCAACAACTCAGGGAACCAAACTAGAGCTGAAACGCGATCTCCCCCATCTGAATCAACTGATCAAACAGGCTGCATCTGAAAGACTGCCTACGTATCCTCTTGCCCAAGGAATCAAGCCGAACGTAGTTCACCCAAATGGCCTCCAAAGGGCTCAGCACTGAAGGATGTTCAAAAGCTTCAAACAATGACCAAGTTTCACACCTGAAACAACTTTAGTCAACATATTTGCAGGGTTATCATTCGTGTGGACCTTCTCCAATATGACGTCTCCATCATCCAAAACGTCCCGAACAAAGTAAAATCTGACATCAATGTGCTTCGTGCGCGCATGATAAACCTGGTTCTTCGCCAAATAGATAGCCGACATGCTATCACAATATATCTGAATGGTCTCCTGAGTGATTCCTAAATTCTCCAATAATCCACGCAACCATAAAGCCTCCTTAATAGCTTCAGTTACTGCCATATACTCTGCCTCCGTAGTAGAGAGAGCCACTGTGGACTGAAGCATGCATCGCCAACATACAGGTACACCTGCCAATGTAAAAGTATATCCTGAAGTAGATCGGCGCTTGTCAAGATCTCTAGCATAATCTGAATCCACATATCCAATACAATCCCGTCCATTCTTCTCATCCTTCTGGAATACTAAACCAACATCCACGGTGCCTCGAACATACCGTAGAATCCACTTCACGGCCTCCCAGTGACCCTTCCCGGGGTCATGCATGTATCTAGATACCATGCTCACGGCCTGTGACAAATCTGACCTCGTACACACCATCGCATACATCAAGCTACCTATTGCACTGGCATATGGGACCTTCGATATATAATCTCTGTCCTCAACTGAAACAGGTGACATCAACGCTAAAAGCTTGAAGTGGGGAACCAATGGCGTGCTAACTGCTTTTGCATTGCTATCAAAGCTGAATTTCTTCAATATTTTCTGCAAGTAGCTCTTCTGTGTAAGCTTTAAACTCCCTTTCATCCTGTCTCTCTCGATCTCTATACCCAATATCTTCTTTGCCTCTCCAAGATGCTTCATTTCAAACTTGGATGATAGCTTCTCTTTTAGCTTTCGAATAGCCGAAGAATTCCTGGAAGCAATAAGTATATCGTCAACATATAAAAGTAAATATATGAGCTCACCATCCTGTAGCTTGTGCATATAAACACATGGGTCATATGTATCCTCGGCCAATCATAAAACCGTCGAATCTCTTATACCACTGTCTTGGTGACTGCTTCAAACCATAAAGAGACTTCTTCAGCTTACAAACTAAGTTTTCTTTTCCTGCAGCTTTAAATCCCAAGGGTTGTGTCATGTAGATCTCCTCATCTAAATCACCATGTAGAAAGGCTGTTTTCACATCCATCTGGATCAAATCCAAATCCAACTGTGTCACTAATGCTAATAAAATCCGTATCGACGAATGCTTCACAACAGGTAAAAATACCTCGTTGTAATCAATGCCCTCAAGCTGTGCATATCTCTTGGCAACCAATCTGGCTTTAAACCGAATGTCCCCAGTAGAAGATCCCTCCTTCTTCGCATATACCCACTTGCAACCAATAGCTTTCTTACTCTTAGGTAGATGTGCAAGTGTCCAAGTATCGTTCTTCTGAAGACTACATCTCCTCCTCTATAGCTTCCCTCCACCTGATCGAATCGGGGCTAGACTCTGCCTTCCTAAATGTGGCTGGAACCATATCATCAACGACCTCCACTGATAATACATATGCGACCATGACATCATTATACCTAGCCGGCCGACAAATCTCTCTCATCGGTCTATCTGCTGCAATGGATCCCTAAACATGACCCTGTTCCTGAGTCCCATAATCCACTGTATCCTCTATCTACCCGGTTGTCATCTTATCTTCTCCTAGTGTCACCTCTGTAGGAGCCTCGATGGATACAGTGCTCTCTGGAGTGAGTGGAGTCACATCGTCCTCCACCTGCTACGATATCTCTCCTGTCTGGTCTCCCTCCACTTGCTAAGGGGCTCGAGGCCTCATCATATACGCCTCGTCAAATGTGACAACTCTGCTAATAACTATCTTCTTGTCCTGTGGATCCCATAACTTGAAGCCTTTGACTCCATCTCTAAATCCCACAAAGACTGCTTTCCTCACTCTCGGATTTAATTTACCATCACTGACATGATAATAAGCTGGACGCCCGAATATCCGAAGCGACTCATAGTCACTAGCCACCGAACCAAACCAATGCTCTAATAGAGTCTTCCCGTCTATCGTAGTGCACGGCAACTTGTTCACGAGATGGCTCGCATAAACTAACGCCTTGGCCCAAAAGGATCTGGACAATCCACTTTGCATCATCATACACCGCACCTTCTCTAGCAAGGTACGGTTCAGTCTCTTAACCACCCCGTTCTGTTGCGGTGTCTCTCGAACTGTGAAGTGTCTTCTAATGACGTGATCCCGGTAAAACTGTAGAAACGGATCACTCTTGTACTCTCCACCGTTATCTGAACGTAGAGTCTTCACTTTTCTACCTGTCTGCAGCTCCACTTTCTTCTTCCATTTCATAAAAATATCTAGGACCTGATGTTTATGCTTTATAGGGTATACACAATTCCTCCTGGAATAGTCATCAATGAAAGCGATAAAATAGTTGGCCCCACCAAGAGATGTGTTCTTGGAAGGATCCCAAGCATCTGTGTGAATATAATCCAATGTACCTCGGGTGTTGTGAACAGCGGTACCAAACTTCACTCTAGTCTTCTTTCCAAGTACACAGTGCTCACACAGCTCCATCTTGCAGGTTTTAGCACCTTTTAATAGCCCCTATTTTACCAATGACTGTAGGGACTTATCACCTGTGTGTCCAAGTCTCATGTGCCATAAGGTGATAGTGTCCTCCTCTGTAGTGATAGAAGCTGTCAGACCTCCTGTAACTGTCTTGTCCTTTAAATAGTATAGGTTGTTTTTCCTGACACCTCGCATCTGTATGTTAGAAAAATTGCAAAGAAGAGAATAAAAAAAAATTGAATTGAATTCCTTTAATTCCGATTACAACTTGATTACAAAAGAGAAGAAAACGAATTTGGTTTTCTCCTTTGTTTAAAACTGGGTTCTTCACGGTGGCGATGGAATGCCTCCCTCGAATGCTCGCGTCGAGTTTGCTCTCCGTTGACGATCCGACGTTTTGATTCACTGGAACGATGTCTTCTCCTCACGATTTGACGTTGTGGAGAACTTGCGTGGCAAGTTTAAAACTCTGAACGAGTTGATAACTCTGAATGAGTTTTGAAGAACTCTGTAAAAGAGTTGTTTTGAACCGAAAATCGGTTGTAAGCCAAGGATGAAGAAGCTCCTGTTGCAGATCTCCCAAGCTCTAGAAATGCTCCAAGGATCCCCCCTTTGCTGCCAAGTCTTCGTTTCCAAAAGCCAGCCAAAAAGAAGGACCTGAACTCAGTTGAGTTTACCCCTATTTATAGGGGATTAGGGGGGTGTAACCGCCCCTTAAATCTCTCCTAAGTAGGGTGTAACTGACCCCTTAATCTGCTCCCAAGTGGGGTGGAAATCCCTCAGATCGTGGGGAAAATGGTTCCTGCAACCGTTCAACTCGTGCTTGAACGAGTCAAACGTCCACCTTGGCGTTCAGGACCCTAACCTCACGTCTTAGAATCGAGACGCGAGGTTGGGTGTTGGCTGAACACCAATGAACGTGAGGGTCGCTCGCGTTTGATTTGTTGTAACGCGGGTTTCGACCCTAGCGTTTTGATGTTATAACGCGGGATTCGACCCTAGCGTTTTGATGTTGTAACGCGGGATTCAACCCTAGCGTTTTGATGTTGTAACGCGGGATTCGACCCTAGCGTTTTGATGTTGTAACGCGGGTTTCGACCCTAGCGTTTTACTGTTGACACACGGGGAGGATCTCCGCGTCTTGCCTTGAAGAGATTATTACCAAGTAATCTCTTTCTGTCATAGCGTTGCAAAGATCATTATCTTGTAATCTTCGTCTTGGCTCCTTGAGAATATGAGAGTCGTCATATTGTAACTCCCGATGTTGATTGTGAAGGCCGTTGATTAGAGCTTTCATCAGTTGTCGTGAAGGTCGTCAGATTGTAACCTTCAGCGAACTATGTGAAAGTCTTCAAATTGTAGCCTTCTGGAAGTCGTCAGATTGTAACTTCCATCATCGGTATTTGATGGGAGATAAGCTATCTATTGTGATTTTTAGACAGCCTACAGCATCACCATCATAGAACCCTTTGTGACTGTTTTCGTCAAAAGTTGATCTTGTTGTCGAATTCATTATATCTTCAGTCGATTACAATAAATTCAAAGAAAACAGCCTTTTTATAAGACTCTTTTACACAACAAAAATGAAGATTACAACTCTTGAGAAAATAAACGCAGGATCGTTGTTTGGATCACTGCTTTTGTGGGATCTTTGCCTGTGCCGGGAACGCTTTAGCTCGTTGACCACCGAATCACAGATTCTGATTGAATCGTGAGGGGCTTATGATTCTTCCTTCGTTATCGAAGTGAGAATTGGAAACGATATCTTATCGAAGTAAGATAGTCGTTCTTCTTGAAATCAAGTCTAAGCTCGAATGTCAAGGAATCACTCCAGGAACTGAAATCTCTGCTCTTTCTGCTCTGGAATGCTCTCTGGTCAGCCTTGGATCATCCTTGTGCTAACCTCCCCCCAAAAAAAAGATCTCAGGGGGTATTTATAGCCCCGAGAAGAAAACTGTCTTCCGAGACAGTGTTTGCTGTCTCGCTGGTCGAGATAGTGTTTGCTGTCTCGCCCAGCGAGACAGTAAATTTACTGTCTCGCCCTGCGAGACAGTAAAACACTGTCGCGGAACTCTTTAACTGCCTGACAGTTTCTTGTAACTGCCTTCCCACGTTTTAAAACTCTGTTATTCTGGCAGTTATCAACGTGATTCTCGCCCACGACGTTCCCCACGTTCTTGAACAGTTGGTGGCCACGTGTCGGCGGTTTTCAATGTGGTTTTGAACCTCTAAAGTCTGTCTCGTCTGGGCGAGACAGTAAAGTCTGTCTCGCCTGGGCGAGACAGTAAAGACTGTCTCGCCTGGCAAGACAATCCAAACTTGTGTTCTTTTTGGTATTTTTGGATGTCTTCTTCCTGAGCTG
Source organism: Asparagus kiusianus (assembly GCA_022839385.1). Taxonomy (NCBI): domain Eukaryota; kingdom Viridiplantae; phylum Streptophyta; class Magnoliopsida; order Asparagales; family Asparagaceae; genus Asparagus; species Asparagus kiusianus. The sequence goes on along the minus strand of BQKN01066326.1, from coordinate 69,338 downwards.
AGTTTGGATATCTTTCAGTATTTTTTGACGCCTACAGATACCCCTTCCAAAGTATTCCAGACTCATTCTTATAGAGGAGTTCTGGGATACTTTGGATAAGATAGGTTTTACTTACGATCCCTTCAATGCTTGGTTGAGTAGATCGTGTAGAAGATTCCATAGATAGCTTCAACTCTTGACCTCTTTGTCTCTCAATCTATTCAGTGCCTTGTAGAATAGTTAAGATTCTTCCGGCGTCGCGTTTATCGCTTGACCGTTGTCGAGATCTTGATTCGAAGCTGGAATTTGTATTTGTGAATTCAGCTTTTGTCATCAAATTGATACTGGATTATTAATCGCCGTATCAGTCTTCATAAGAACACAGGTTGTCAGGTTATCCTTAAGAATATTCTGAGTAATATTCTCCAGAAACTTCCTGTTGAGGATAGGGAAACAGTTTAGACTCGTGTACCTATTGGAGTATTCAGGTCTCTTTTTTGTTGGTAGAGATGAACCCGGAATCGGAGAGGAAGAATTTTATATTCTATCTCCTGGTCTCTTGTTTGTTGGTAGAGATAAACCCAGAATCGGAGAGGAAGAATTTTATATTCTATCTCCTGGT
>BQKN01066326.1:57125-68727 GCA_022839385.1 Asparagus kiusianus | reverse complement strand
CGAGACAGTGTTTACTGTCTCGCCCAGCGAGACAGTAAATTTACTGTCTCGCCCTGCGAGACAGTAAAACACTATCGCGGAACTCTTTAACTGCCTGACAGTTTCTTGTAACTGCCTTCCCACGTTTTAAAACTCCGTTATTCTGACAGTTATCAACGTGATTCTCGCCCACGACGTTCCCCACGTTCTTGAACAGTTGGTGGCCACGTGTCGACGGTTTTCAATGCGGTTTTGAACCTCTAAAGTCTATCTCGTCTGGGCGAGACAGTAAAGTCTGTCTCGCCTGGGCGAGACAGTAAAGTCTGTCTCGCCTGGGCGAGACAGTAAATTCTGTCTCACCTTGGCGAGACAGTAAAGTCTGTCTCGCCTGGCTAGACAGTAAAGACTGTCTCGCCGGCGAGACAATCCAAACTTGTGTTCTTTTTGGCATTTTTGGATGTCTTCTTCCTGAGCTGAGTTTGGATATCTTTCAGCATTTTTTGACGCCTACAGTGACCTTCACTGTAGCATCATCTAAGATCACTCGATAACCTGCTGCCTCCAAAGTCCCAAGAGAGATGATGTTCTTCGTCAACTGCGGCACGAACCTCACTTCCTTCAACTCTCTCGTTACACCGTCATGCATCCTAATCCGGACTGAACCAATACCACCAATAGGACATACGTGATCATTTTTCATAAGCACGACATCCCCTCTTTCCAGCTCCTCAAAGCTAGAGAACCACTCCCTCTTAGGGCGGATGTGATATGTAGCTCCTGAATCCATCATCCACTCCGTAGAATCCGCATAGCAAACCAACGGTAATGCAGGGCATGAATAGCCTGAAGAATCTGAATTTGAATGCTCACCAATAGCTTTGGCAACATTCACCTCTAAAGCTTGTGCAGCTTTCCCCTTATTCTTCCCGGCTTTTTCTTTCCACTTTGGGCAGTCAATCTTCCAATGTCATTCTTCTTTATAATACCAATATTGATTTCTACCAACACTCTTATAGGCACTCCTATTCCTTGATTTTGAGCAGTTGAACTGGCGACGGTTTGGATCTCGGCCTTGAACTATTAGTGCATCTCCTGATGCCTTTTCGGAGGGTTCACCATCACTCTTTCTCAACTCATAGTTCATCAAAGTTGAGGTCACCTCCTTATAGCTGACTGTAGTTCTTCCATTGATCATAGTGAGAACGAACGTACCATAATCATCTTCAGGCAAATGTAGGCATCGAAAATTGCCTATACGTCTCCATGAATGGCTCAGTGCTAAGAAGAGATGATGAACGTCACTATCCAAGTCACAGAAGCTTAATCGACGTCGACGAATGGTTGAAGTGAGTCGACGGGCTATGTGAAGCAACGGAGTTTCGGAATAACGAAGATACGGACTGATCGGGAGCCCCGCGATGTTTACAAAAGGCGCAACGCACCTCGTTTCTCATTCATTCTACAGATGATCCAATCATTGGAGCTTATAGAACTCATCGTCGGCTTTCCAACGCACTTTGAATCACTCAAATCCGAGTTCGGACGAAGAAATTACGGCGGAAACAGACGAAGATGCAAAAATACGTCTCAATATAAGATGAGACACCCCGAGTGAGACACCCCGAGGTGTCTCGGCCAAGGCCGAGACACCCTGGGGTGTCTTCAGCGCAGAAATGGCCTTTTAGGTGGTTTTAACCACCCGGACGTCCGTAAAGCCTATAAATAGAGCCCCTAGGGCCTCATTTTTCGGGATCTAGAATTTTGGAGAATTGGCGAAGCCCTGCCGGACTGAAGAGTGATCGAGTTCTTCAACGCAAGAGAAAGATTCGTCAGATCTGCATTCACCCGCATCCGTTCCTTAGGATTATCCCGTTGTGGTAATCCTAAGAAGAGTAATTATCTCGCCGTTGTCGAGATAAGCGCTTCTGCTTCTAGATTCCTTCGCGAATCGACGGAGTTCTGGATCTGATCTGATTGCCAGCTAGTCCATGGATATCAACGTCCCCGTCACCGGCTAAAGACCCACGCAAGCAAGAGACGATGAACGGATCTTGTGTTATTTTCGAAAAGTTGTAATTTTTTATTCTTTTTCTCATTGAATATTTTGAATTCTTTGTAAGCAAACTTTATTATAATGAGTTCGACAATGAAGGCAACTTTTACCGAAAACAAACTGGCGATCACAGTGGGAGCCAACAGCCTCGCTGCCGAGGCTGTCGTGACGCAACCGGCATTCAAGATCCGGGTGAATGAAGAGGTCGAGTATGAATTCGACCAGCAGAAGTTTGAAGAGTACCTCTCTTCCTCCTCCTCCAGATCCGCCTCTCCAAGCAGGCGTAGGAAGGCCTCCTCTTCCAGGAACGCTCGCAGGACCTCAGGGATGAAGATCCAAGATCCCCTCGTCGTCGCTGCACTCAATCCCCGCGACGCCCCTACGACGTCCAACGTGGTCAAAGCGGCAGATCTAGGTCTCCCCTCCGCCGTGAAGATAGCTGATGAAAGCGCTCCAACTTTGTCAAAGAGGGCACGCCAAAGACGACGTCAACGCCTTGCGCGATAATTGGCTAAGGCTTCAGAGTCAATGGACGGGATCCGCTATAATGAGGATCTGAAATCCAAGTAGCGCCGGGTGCAACAACGGCAAACAACCAACTCCTCCTCCAAGACAGAAATAGACGAATGGGTTCGTGTCAAGAGGATCCGCTCTACCCTCGAGGAGCGAATCAAGAAGCGTCGCGCATTGCTTGCGCATGCCCAGCTCCTTTTGTAGAAAGCAAAAGAAATGCAGAAGGAAGAAGCAGTGAAGAAACCGCCCAAGCGCAAACAAGTGTGGATGCCGAAGGCAAAGCCAGCGCCTAAGGCGAGGATGAACGAAGTTACTGTTCGAGCTTCGTTAATTTCAGATCCCGTTTCCCCTGTCCCCACATCTCCGATGAAGCCGGGTGGTAGCATGGATCTCACCGAATCCAGAGTCCCTTTGAAGGGTCGCCTCGGTCCTCTACTTGGAGATCGAGGTAAAGCACCCGTCAAGGAGCGATTGGGACCATTGAAAGGTCCCCAAACAATAATCCAAACTTGGGGGTTGTACCAATCCCCCTAAGAAAGATAATAAAGGGAAAGTTCCTATCACCGACCGTATTGGATTGCGGATTGAAGTTCAGGAGCCCGTTAGGTTTTTACGCTCGCAAAGGTGTAAACCTGAACGAGTAACTTTTGGGGACGCCAATAAAGCGTCATATCCCCAGAGAGAAACACATCTGTCTGATAATGATGATGTTATACCTGGGAAGGCGTGCCAACACTCTATGGGTTGTTCCAGTTATCAAACTGACGAGTTGTACTATAGAGCTGGGGGTACGAATAAGTCCCGGAAAAGAAATGTTCGAGACATGGATTCTCATTGTCCGTGTGTCAACATAATCAAGGCGGTATTATCAGAATGATGGTGTTCTAAAGCCCCAAGAAGAGTTTCGGTGTTTGAGAGAATCTCTACCAGAACGATCGAGACTGAACCAAGACGTTTCCGCAGGAGGAAACCTGTCCGTCAAGATGATGAATTTCCAGAAGTGTCCGTCAATATGACCGGGAGAGGGAAGTCAACACGACGCTTTAGTCCGGATCAGTTTACCACGATGTCCCAACGTATGACTCCATTAAGATCAGGGACTAGTAGAAGAAGGGATTACTAAAGAATGCAGAAGGGACTTCCTTCAGTTGATGAAGCCTCGGACGCTTGCTCGGATGTTTGCTCGGATGCCTGCTCAGCGATGGCTTCTGATGACACCGCGTCGAGTGCAGGACAACCCTACGAATCACTCATGATTAGCGCTGAACAAGTGGCTAAGATACTCGAGGACGCTTTGACCAAACAGAAGGACGGTTTTAAATTTGAAATGGAAATGGCTATGCAGCAAATGAGGGAGATGCATGACCAGCAAATTGCGGCACTGACAACTCATCAGGGAGAGTCTAGCCGTCGGAATAATCCCGACCAAGCTGATAATGATCTGGAAGTGGAGGATAATGCCAACATGAACACCCCTCCTGTCAACAATAATAATGGGGGTGGCCCTTCGGATGATAACAATACGAAAGAGGACCACATTACTTCTCCCAGAAATCACTCGAAGACAGATACGAGTGAGGATAAGAAAATGAGGGACTTGGAGAGCAAAATTAACGCGTTGATGAATGCTCAAGAAGTGAAGAGGTCCGGAATACCATGTCCATACCCAAGGGAATAGGAATCAATTCCATATCCGGCGAAATTCAATTTGATCAATTTCACGCCATTTGATGGAAAGGGTTCCCCTACCCAGCACTTAATATATTTTAAGTCTCACTTAGGAATAATCTCCGGGAATGAACCTCTAATAGTGCGGTCATTCGTTGGCACTCTTCGAGGAGCAGTCTTTGATTGGTATCGTCGTCTTAAGCCGGGGAGTATCAACAGTTGGGATGACATGGAGGATATGTTTCTGACGAACTTCTTCGATGACGACACTGAGATCTCAATCAGCACACTATTTGACGAGAAACAGAAAAATGGTGAGGCGGTTGAAAACTTCGTGAAGAGATTCCGGAATAAAGCAATGAACTGCAGGGATCCAGTCAGTGAAGACTTCATCCTTGAGACTTGTCATAATAATCTTTCGTTGGACATCCTCGAAGCTATGGGAATGACACCACCAAAGACCTGGAAGGACTTGAAAGTGCGAGGAGAACGAGCCGAACGATTCCTTAAAAGAAAAAAGGCCGAAAGGGGTCAGGCGGTGAATAATCCTCCACAACAGAATTTTACCCCTAAGGGAAAAGGAAAGGCACAAGTGAATGCAGTGGACGCGAACCAAACATTTAAAGTGCAAGCGCAACCGCAACGGTGGCAACAACAGCCTCAGAAGCAGAAAACTTCGGAGCCAAAATTCCCGAAGGTCTATTCATTCAAAGAAGATGAAGTCCCCGATATTTTCAAATACCTTATAGAGAATAACAAGATCAAGTTGCCTCCGGTCCAGGATAAGGAAGATGCTGAAAGAGTTGACGATCCAAAGTACTGTGCGTTCCATAGAGCGATGCATCATCCTACCAAGGTATGCTAGCCCTCAAGGACAAGATCCAAGCTTTAATAGATGTCGGGGTCATCACTATGAAACAACCTAAAGAGAAGAAGGTGGGCGCGAATGCAGTGTCGATAAGTTTCGGATCCGTTTCGTTAAACTGGTTTTAGCCTGAATCAGTAATAAACGCGGCGGTGAAGACGGTGAACGATGATCCTCACCAGCAACGCCAGAAAGGACTAGTACCGCACACAGCCCCGAATGGTGAGATTCTTTGTGTTCACCCCGATCTAATTGGAGATGAACAATGGACTGGATCCTCTTCCAACAAAAGGTCGAAAGGAAAAGGTAAGTCTTGTTGCGGAGCCTCTGCTATTCCAGAGGAAGACGACGAAGCAATTCTGGCTTTCTCATTTTCCGACAATGAACATCAAACTTTTTTAACCATCGGAGAACCAGTCCTTGCCATTAGAAATGGGAACGAGTATCGATTCAAATATCCAAGTGTCTCTGATCGACTAGCTGAGGTAGGGGTGATTACAACTCCCCTCGCACCTGCTGAGAAGACCCAACGGGAGCACCGGCACCAAGATACTCAAAACCCGAGGCAGTCTCATTTCAATCGGCCAATTGGAAGTGATAAACCGGGAAATTCAAATACTTCATACCACTTCGATGTTATGACCCAATTGGCTAACATCCCAGTGAAAGTAACTCTACACGAGTTATCACGTCTTTCTAAAAACACTAGAGAGGCGTTCACGATCACTCCTGACCAGCTCACCCAAATTGTTCAAGAAGCATTAATCAAGCAGAAAGAAGAATTTGAGGCTAAGATGGAGTTGGCCATGCAACAAATAAGAGAGTTGCAGGCTCAAAAATATCAATTTCCTAAATCTGGTCATCAAGTGGAGTCTAGTTGTTACACTATGCCAGGTTCGCCTGTTCAAAATAGGACAAGTAACAATAACCCAAACTTGAATATGGTCATCAAGACTGATTTACCCCTCGATAATACTGGGGGTAGTACGATTGAACCCATCAATGACACTGAGGGTGGCCTAATTCCTTCTTCTCGACATCGCTCGAGGAGAGATGAAGATGAAGACAAGAAACATAGGGAGGTCGAGTCTATCACCACCGCCATCAGGCGTTATCCCAAAAGAAAGAAAGTTGAGGGAAACCAACCGGAGTTCATACCCAGGTTTGTTGTTGTAATCAAACATTACAGCGACAACCACAAGAGAAATCGCCATAACAGTCGCTTCAAATACAACGATACTCTTTCAAGGATGATGAGGTTCCAGCTATCCTCAAATACCTCCTAAAAAACGACAAAATCAAGCTCCCACCTATTAAAAACCTGGAGGAAGTTAACGGGAGTTCAGACCCAAAATATTGTGAGTACCACAGGAGGGTCCATCATCCCACCAAGACTTGTATCACTCTCAAAAATACAATACAAGCCTTAGTCGAAGCCAGCGTCTCAGTGGCAGAACAAACCGAATGAGAACGATCATGACACTCCGACAAGTATAAGAGTATAAACTGCTTCTCAATCCTCCGACTGGTATAAGAGGTTAAACTGCTCCCTGATACTCCAACATGTATATGAGTCTAAACTGTTTCATTTCTTTCATGGGAAGTTCCTGGAGAATTTTTATATGTAATATTCTTAAGGATAACCCGGTCATGTAACTGAGTATAATGTCGGACCCAGTTCCGTAAGGGAAGCTGGGGGTGGATGATTCATGTATCGGGAAGTTCTCGGAATAATACCACGGGTGATATTCTTAGGGATAACCCAACCACTATAAAAGTAATAAGTAAAACATCCACATTTAAACTCTAAATGTCAGAATGTTTCCCATTATTGTTATCAAATTCACTAATTCTCATGAGTTATCTTGTTGAGACGAGATTCGATCCTTTTGACAGATTAATCTTTCCTCACAAAATCCCCCACTGATCAAGTCAATTGACGGTGGGTCCACTAAAATTCCTATCGGCCAATTCATCAAAATCCTCCATTGAGTGGTTAGTACAAACCAGTATTTCTACTGCTACTTGTATTCTACTCCCTTTACTTTCAGGTCAAACCTATAAAAGTTAGGGCCAAAGCCAGATTCCCCTCTCGATTCCTTCCATGAACGAGAGGTCCACTTTCAAATTGAGCAATCAAACCTATAAATGTTAGGATTGTCTCCAACTTCACTTAGTCAAACATGCAGATAGTTAGGACTAGGATTGAGTTATCCCTTTCGATAAATGAAAGACTTCCACCTCTTCCTTTTTAACCAAACCTATAAAAGTTAGGGTTGAAATTAAAATTTCCCCTCAATAAATGAGGAACTCTTTTCTTGGATCAGGCAACCAATCCTATAAAAGTTAGGGTTGCTTGAATCTTTTCGATTCTCGGAGTGGGGATCCCACTCCTAGTCTCATCTTTCCGGATTCTGGGGGTGGAGATCCCACCTCGAGTTTCCTTTCCAACTGAAGATAGAATATAAAATTCTTCCTCTTTGGTGCTGGGAGATAGAATATAAAATTCTTTCTCTCCCATCTTTCGGTCCGTCTTTACCCTAAACAAGACCTGGGGCCAAGAATATAAAATTCTTCTGCTCCAACTTTGGGTTTGTCTTTACCTTAAGAAAAGACACAATTCTCGACTTCCAATCCGCGCACTTTATGCACGGGGAATTTTATCTCGACTCCTAAATAGAGATAAGCTTACGCCTAACACGCGTTGCCGGTTTAGTCTTTCTCCGATTGAAAAAGACACCAGAGTTTAATTCTGGGGAATTTTATCCCGAATCCTAAGTAGGGATAAGTCAACGCCTAATACACGTTGCCGGGTGCCATATTCCCGTAAAAAATGGTGAAGTTTATGTATTCAAAATCATAGCACTAAGTCTAAGAGAAGTGATTCTCTTAGCGCAACATTACATGTGAAACGGGTTTTAATAATTCACATGCTAGCCCGATTCAAACGGTAATCGGTAAAGACACATCAAACCCGTTGAAGGCTGGGGTTTGCCAAAAATCCTAAAGTCTATGTCTAACACACATCGCCGGTTTAGTCTTTCTCCGATTGAAAAAGACACCAGAGTTTAATTCTGGGGAATTTTATCCCGAATCCTAAGTAGGGATAAGTCAACACCTAATACGCGTTGCCGGGCGCCATATTCCCGTAAAAAATGGTAAAGTCTATGTATTCAAATTCATAGCACTAAGTCTAAGAGAAGTGATTCTCTTAGCGCAACGTTACATGCGGAACGGACTAAAATAATCCGCACACTAGCCCGATTCAAACGGTAGTCGGTAAAGGCACATCAAACCCGTTGAGGGCTGAGGATTTGCCAAAAATTCTACAAGCATTATGTCCACTGGGTTCACAACCAACAAAGAAACATTACAATAAAGGAAGGAATGCGCTAAGCAAAAGACTTTCTTTCATTAATAAAATCAGGTCAAAGAAGATGTCTTAAATCAGACTTAACAAACTGAAGGAAGCAATTTTAGCCTTAACAGCGGCCAGCTTCTCTGCACGTTCCGCTCGAAACTTCTCCTCCTCTTCCTTCTGAAGCTTGGCATTAGCAAGAACGACGGCAGCGTCGGTAGCCACGTCTTCTCGATACAGTGCATGGAGAGCCTCCAATTCCCCTCTATAAATACTTTGAACTCTGGTGCTCTTGAGCTCAAAGTCCTTTAGATTCTTCTCCCCTTGGACGGTCCTGATCCCCGTACCATCAGCAATGTTGTTGTAAGCATCCATCTTAGTCCGTAGATGATGTTGCCGTTTGTACAAGTTCGCGATGATAATTTCTTGCCCTGATATGCGTTTCGCTCGGGCTTTACGCTCGTGCATCCTCTGAATCCGAGCATCGATCATGAGCGGCGTGGCTTCATTATGTGAGTCAGAGTATACCAATTCTTCTAAGCGATACATGAGTTCCTCTAAGCAAGTCAGTTTTAAATTACATCGCCTAGCTAGCTGGATACCGCCTACACGCTGAATATCCTTAAGACTACTCGCTATGAAAGGGAGCAAATCATAGAATCTTCCCCGCCCAAAACTAATAGCGGTGGCCGTTTGCTGCATAGTTTTCTCTAACTTTTGGAGGATACCCTGCACAGATCCGGTGACCGGAAGGGCAGATTCTTGGCCAGACATAATTGTCGCAATGGGCTCTTCGTTCTCCTCATCGTCAGATATTACGATGATTTCGGGTCTCTCTATCCTCCTCTTGTAGGAGTTCTCCTGAGGGGTCGGACTGATGGCCTGTGTATCAATAATAGAAGCAAAAATCTCTCCACCGCAGCCACTAGTAGCATGAGGGGGAAGACTGTCCGCAGGGAATTCAACTGCAACAAAACAAGAGTAGAGTCAAAAAATTATCCATGAATTATACAAGGATTAAATTCATCTCACAAGAGAGCGAGATGAGATCATCCATCGGGGCAATTGGAGAGACGATTTTGAGTGTCCTACACTGGAAGAACGGTATGCATCATCACGTAAACAACGTGGTAACATACACCGACCTACAAGGTGTAAGACAATACAAAATCACCCCAATATACCGAAAGACTTGAATTGGCCAAGCAAAACAAGTCCGAAACCTCGATCCCCGCAAAGGAGGATGCCGGTTCTTCCCGAATGACCCGCGAAGGGGTCAAACGAGGGTGTAATAGAACCATGAGTTTCCTGAAACCTCGACCCCCGCGAAGGAGGATGTCGGTTCTTCCCGAATGACCCGCGAAGGGGCCAAACGAGGGTGCAACAGAGCCACGAATTTCCTGAAACCCCGATACCCGCGAAGGAGGATGTCGGTTCTTCCCGAATGACCCACAAAGGGATCAATCGGGGATATATAAAGCATAAGTGCTCACCCGCGAAAGAAGAGGCCGCCGAAGAGGATGCCGCGGGAGCCTCCCTCTCGCTATGCTATGAAAGGGAGCGACTCCTATAAAATCGGAATCGGCGCGGAGACATGGAGAATCTGCAATGAAAATCAACGGGTCAGGTACAATCGTAAATCTGCATACCCGAAATTTAAATGGAAAATTAAGAACTTTAACTAAAATCCTATAAAACAAATAGGATTTTATAGTTGAGATCTAATTAAACCTACGAATCTCGTGCATACAAAACAGTGAGCTCATATTACGGTGCAAACCCTCATGATAAATTTTGGTGAAATACCCAAAATACCCCTCGTGTTCAAGGCTAAATTCTAGTCAAGGACACGCTCGAATTGGATCATGATCATCATATTTGTTCATCTAGCACCCCCAATATCCCACAATTTTGGTTAATTTTACAAATAAACCCTTTTGTAAAATTTAACCAATTTTGCAAATAGACCCCTCCACAAATTTCGGTCTAGTTTCTGCATACCCTTCTCAAAACTTTGGCCATGGGTTTATGGTCTAAACTTTTGGAATTTCAGTCCTAAAATTTCAGCCCTTTTTGCAAATAAACCCCTCTACAATTTTTGGGTTGATTTTGCAAATAAACCCCTCAAACAATATTGATTCTTTGCATGCAAACACCTCTCAAATTTTGGCCAAATAGACATGAAATTTCAGTCCCAAATTTCAATTCACTTTTGCACAAAAGCCCCTCAATTTAGGCCATATTACATTTTTTGCATAAAACCCCCCAAAACTTTGTGCATACACAACCCATCATCAGAGATCCTATCTTCTAACTCATGAGAACAAAAAGCTATGACCTTGGTATGTAAAATTCATGGCATACCCTCCTTACAAGCATAAAGTTTCAATCTTTATCAAAACATGAGAGAGTTTTGAAAGGAAACTTACCCAAATCAAGAAGCTTCCTTTGAACTTGAGGATGAAGGAGGAACCCTAGTTTGAGAGGAGAGGAATTTCGGCCAAAGAGAGAACACCAAAAATCCGAATTTTGTCTTGGGTTTAAGAGATTTTAAAGAAGAGAGTTTTAATGGGTTTAGAGTTCTTAAAAGAAGAAAATAATGGTGGATGGATAAGAGGAAGAATATGTTTAGGGGGAAAAGAAGTCTATTTGAAATTTTGGAAAGAGGGGGAAAACAAAAGAGGAAACAAACAAAAAAAAAGGGGAAAGAGGGGGGTGTCTCGGCTTTTGAACCGAGGCACCCTAGGGTGTCTCGACCTTGGCCGAGACACCCAAGGGTGTCTCGGCCAAGGTTGAGACACCCACGGGTGTCTCGGGTCTCGGTTGGTCCCCGCATGCCTACAAACCCCGATTTTTTCCGCCCGTTTCACCCGTTTTCGTCGGTTATTGGATGTTTTGATAAAAATCGATACCAATCAACGTTCGACGTTCAAAACCCTAAGGTCAACGCCGGTCAACACGTAACCCTAGGTCAACACCAGTCAACGCGTTGCGATCGAAAAGTCAACGTACGACGTTCAAAACCCTAAGATCAACGCCGATCAACGCGTAACCCTAGGTCAACGCTAGTCAACGCGTTGCGATCAAAAAGTCAACGTACGACGTTTAAAACCCTAAGGTCAACGCGTAACCCTAGGTCAACGCCAGTCAACACGTTGCGATCGAA